>JAODOY010002921.1:0-37137 GCA_025399855.1 Forbesichthys papilliferus | reverse complement strand
GACCATATGCGTTATAACGTTAGCGATATTTAAATGGATCCCTTTCTATGTTAGACCATATGCGTTATAACGTTAGCGATATTTAAATGGATCCCTTTCTATGTTAGACCATATGCGTTATAACGTTAGCAAGTCCGGGTGTTTTAGGAACACGCCCACAACAACCCCACCCACACACCCATTCAGCGCCCTGGGTGTGCAAATTATAGCAAGTGACACTACAGTATGAATAATGTAGATATGGCTATTTCCTGCCCCTAACTCTGTGCGGCAGTTTGAAGCATGCAATGTTTTTTTTTGTTTTTTTTTTTCTGTGAGGGAAATACAGAGGGGGCGGGGTTTGTGGGAATTGGAGGAAAGAATTAGCTGAGATTACGGCTGAATTCTTCTGCACGGTGTGTGTGCACACACGAGTGCGTTTGTGCGCAAGTTAATGTGCTGTACATTTATGGATTGCTCAAGGGAGAACGTTGACAGTAGAGAAACAAGTGTTAGTCTAATTTCACCAAGTCAATGAGAGAGAGAGAGAGAGAGAGAGAGACCGACCTGAACCCAGCCAGAGGGGTCAGTTTCTGGCAGCTGAGCCTGTACTGAGCCTGTATGCACACAGTCACACACATGCACACCACTCAAACCCCCCCCCCCCCCCTCCCCCCATCCCCACCTTTCCCAACACACACACACATGCATTCCTCGCCTACGCGCCTCAGATTCACAACAAACCCAGGCCCAGTTCTATCCCATTGGCTAAAAAGACATGGGGCTCACCTGACGTGTCATGGATAGGATAAAGAAAACCTTGACAGTGTTCCCGGCCTTGGTCATCTTCTCACACTAATAAATCATACGTAATAATTATACTTCAATTTACATAGTGCTTTTCTAAGTACTCAAAATGTCTTGGTACTTAACAGAGTGAACACACATGGTAAACTCATCTAATAGGTTAATAACCAGAGACATGTAGCAGGTGGAGGAATTAGAGGAATCACAAAAAGGAGGCAATGAGAGAGAAAGGGTGGATGCTGAATGTAAAGGGGTCCTCATGCTGCTTCTGGTATACAGTACAGCTGCACTGGCTCTTAGCTTACCGGCTTCCCTCTGCGAAGTCCTCAAAACATTTCATACAGTACTGTAGCTGTAATGCTAATAATGCTCTCTAAGGCTCACAGCACTGGTCTATTCTTGTGGACGGGCTGCCTCTGACTCACCAGGAAGAGGGAAGTCCCATTGGAAACCAGGGAGAGACACATTAGCTACAGGTTGAGTCTGTCATCATATTGGAATGAACAGTAACACACAACTGATGGCACTGTTTTGATTTCAGGAAACATTGCCAATGCAGAACTGAACACCTAGATTCATAGACAATTAGATAGAGAGGTTAGGGCCTGCACCATCTTGAAAGTGTGTCCTATTGGCACGTGCACTGTAACACCAGAAGAGAACCTGTGCCTCACAACCTGTGACACAAGAGCTCACGAGCTTCAAGCCTCATGGTTGACAACAGTGTCAAATACATTGCGATTCCTTTTTTAGAACGACTGTATAGTTGTAGGTATGTTTAACGTCATCACAGTCTATTTTGTTCTCGCTCAGGTGTTGTTTGCGCACGAGAGGCGTATGACAGCAGCAGGCATGAGCCTGACTGTGATGCATGGTTGTTAATTTGTGAAAAATAATGGTCCAAACGCTCTATAATCACCACCAATCACCACCATTATATCTATAAACAAGCACTGCATGGGAATATAATATAAAGTTACATGTAAGACAAGCACCTGGAATGTATGTGTATTGTAAGTCATATCTTCAGCTGCACTATAGTAAGATAGTAAATAGTCAGACCTGGCCCCCTTATCTAAATCAGATGTAGCCATACTTAATATTGCTTGCTTGTGTTTACCCTGTTATGATATATCTGTGACAGGTGTCCACTTAGTTCTGGTATCAGTGGTGGGGCGTGTCAGCTGGGCTGGACAGAGCGACTTCTTCCCTGAGATCACCCGGCCTGATCCGACCTGTTAATAATATTCTCTTGTCTTTCATTGGGTTTTCTCCTTGCATGCTCTTATTACAGTACCAAGTAATTTTACTATCTCCCTCCCTCAAGCTCTCTATTAATGTCTCTCTCATCTTCCCCCTCTGCTTGTGTGTTAAGGGGGGGAGAGTGTGTTCTTGTTAACGTATCGGGACTCTTGACCAGGACACTGTAATACCATAGTGTATTACAGTACAAACCAGACTGTCATTAGCGCAGAGGCTTGACACAGCCTACGGCAATACAGATCAGAGGGTAGACAATACTAGTCCCTTCTGGCTTTACCAGGGGGACAAAACAAAACATCCTGTCTTTACCAAGAACAGAGTATTGGGGGAAACTAAAGCGTTCTTCCAAAAGGGTTATAAACAGTTTACACTGTACAGTATGTGAAATTAGATAGCTGATAGACTGGGCGTAGACAGTAACTGTTTTCCCAGCCTGAATTATATTCATTATTGGTATTCCTCTCTAACCCTGCAAGCACAATATGTTTCACCTTCTAATTGCACTATCTGACCTTTTCTTTTTTGTCTTTAACATTTTGCCAGCCTGTTATTGTGCAAGTTGGTGGGTGGCGTGAAGATTCTTACCTCTGGTTCTGGCTGGGCTAAAGGCAATCAATCAGCCAGGACCCTGAGATATTCAGTACTGAATGAAAAATAATACCTAAACAAACACATTAACATATTTACACACAAGTAGGCTATTACACACACACACACACAACACACACACACACACACACACACACACACACACACACACACACGCACGCACACACACACTGTTTAAGCGTGTATCACTCTCTTCTAACAAAAGTGAAATTCCACTGTTGCGATTGGTTTAAGTTAATTAACTTAATGTTTAATGTTAATAGTGTGCTATTCTAATGTCCAATAAGTCAAATGCACGTGTTATGTTTATTCTTTTCCACCAGGAACAGTCAAGAGCACTGAGTAAATGTCCTTACAAATTGGTTATAACTTTCAACATGATATGACTGACTTAGCTTTTCATGTCAGCTGACAACAGGAAAACTCAAAGATGAACTAACCAGGGGCAGGGAGCTATACTGGTGACCAGTAACACACTAACCAGGTGCAGGGAGCTATACTTGTGACCAGTAACACACAAACCAGGGGCAGGGAGCTATACTGGTGACCAGTAACATACAGTACTAACTAGGGTCAGGGAGCTATACTGGTGACCAGTAACACACTAACCAGGGGCAGGGAGCTATACTGGTGACCAGTAACATAGAGTACTAACTAGGGTCAGGGCGCTATACTGGTGACCAGTAACACACTAACCAGGGGCAGTGTGTTATACTGACCAGTAACAAATATCTACCATATCACATGAATCATTCAAAATGTAATTGTACAATGCATACAGTACTTTACAGTAAACAATAGTATGTGGTCATATATAAACTGATATTGAAGACAGGAGTTGAGTGTCTTTATTTAGAAATAGCCTTAAATCATTACAGAGTTCGCTCAGATTAGGGGTAGCGCAATGACGGAGAATGTAAAGTATCTTTGTGTCGTACAACACATCACAGTTTAAAGCAGTTTGATTTGCACTGTATGTCTCTCCTGTCAAAATTAGAGGCAACATCTGACATCCAATACAATAAGATCATATAGCTTCATAGAAAACACATTGAATGCAACTGGAAAAGGTTGCAGAGATAGAAAGGGTCAGACAGACGTTTTGTGATTTGATGTCATTGAATAGATACAGCAGCTCATACCGTGGAAACACAGTTCACTATATGAATTGGTTGCCGTTAATGGTATTTACTCTTACTCTAACACGACCAGTCACACTGTCTGTGTATGAAAGTACAGTACATGTCAACACACATACTGTAGGCTACATCACACACACACACACACGCACACACACGCGGGCGCAGTAGCGTTCGAACCGACAGCAACCCTGTGTTTAAACCAAAGCGCTTCTACATTAAAAGTCCGTATCTGCTCGCCTGTGATACGGTTAACCCTTCAACAGGGTTCTCTGTTGCCATGGCAACATAGGCTGTGGGTTGGTCGAGCGCGACGTGATAGAGCGAGAGCTCATTTCCTTGACGACCAACGCCAGCATGCCAGAAATGGTGTCCTTGTGAGTGTTAAGACCTTATTAGTGTACTTGCCAGTCGGCTTCATACTTTCTGTTCGCAGATGATGAAACGGGCTGTAAGTTGAGGCATGGCATTGCTCTCTATCTCAATGGACTGTCATGACTATGTTCTATGTAATAAAAAGTAAATAAGTGTCATACACATGCAAGCACACATACACACCGACGCAATTCCCCCCTCGTTCCCCTTAATGACTGCAGCTGCCATTTTCTAGCAGCGGTTTGTGGCTGTGTGCAGGAATGTTGCGACATGAAGGAGGACAGCCTCCTGCTCACTCTACACCTCCTAAGAGGAGCTGATGGAAGGAAAGAGAGAGAGAGAGAGGGGAAATGGAGAGGGGGTAAGA
This sequence comes from Forbesichthys papilliferus, assembly GCA_025399855.1. Taxonomy (NCBI): domain Eukaryota; kingdom Metazoa; phylum Chordata; class Actinopteri; order Percopsiformes; family Amblyopsidae; genus Forbesichthys; species Forbesichthys papilliferus. The sequence goes on along the minus strand of JAODOY010002921.1, from coordinate 32,598 downwards.
GAGAGGGGGTAAGAGGGAGGGAGTGAGTGAGTAAGATAGAGAGAGAGAGGGAGAGAGAGAGAGTTACAGTATGAGCCAGTTCCCTCTGCGTTCCTATTGCTCTCCAATCTGCCCACACGCCACAATCTGCCCAGATCTTTGCAAGGGCATTGAAACTTTTCTCCCTCCCTTGTTCGCTCGTTTTCTACCTCCTGGACTCCTTCTCTCCCCACTTCCTGACATCTTTCTTTCATTCTTTCCCTCTCTCTCTCTCTCTCTCTCTCTCTCTCTCTCGCTTCTCTTCTTTCCCCTTCCCTTCCCTTGCTGACGAAGAGCACAACGTTTTAAATAATTTCAATTTGGGTCCCCTAATGTATCCCTCCGCCGCACACCCCCCACGCAATCCATCTGGCGGGGAGGGGACTGGAAGCTTCAGGGAGATCCAAAAGATTGTCTTTGTCAGCATGACTTTGGACGTGGTGGGCACAGATGAGACAGGAAAAACGTGTGAAGTGATAGACCCCCCCCCCCCCCTCACCTCTTCCTCCCAAATGATGATCAGGATCACTCAATCATTACAACCCCCATAACAGCAAGAGAATATTGTTTGAGGAGCAGTTGTTCACACCAATGGTATCTTAGACGCAGCCACACAGTACAATAGCATCATTGCAAAATGTCGTGTCTCTCTGTATTTTACGATAGCTCAAGGGGCAAGTGAAGGCGAGCATCCTCATGAAAGCTGCTGTGAGCCAACACACACCCCGGGGGCAATGCCATCCGCCAGGGTACATATCAAACACACAAGAGAGGTGTGTCCCATCCCCCCCACAACAACACCACCATGTGGTGTGTATCGTGTACACTTTGCACAAATTACATGTATTTCTGGTTATGCTTTGTAAGCTATACAATAGCTCATTGCCACTGGACATGTAATATTTTCTATATACAGTACTATTTTGCCTGTCTATCCAATACTTGCACTTTGGATACAATAACACGCTTGAAGCATATTTATCTCTCTCGCTGAAGCCTTAGGGTTGAAAAAACCCCCGAAACATGTCACTTCAAAACACAGGAAATATGTTCAGATCTTTTCTATGCTCTGTTCAGAGAGCATTCTGGCGCCGCGGGTGTGAGTGCGTACATGAGCATGTGGGTGGGCTGGCAGTGTGCGTGTGTGCAGCCATCTTGGAAGCAGCGGTGCATTCCAATGTCTGCCTGTACACAGATGTAGTTTACCTTCCTCTGCTGGTATTTTATTCATTACCGTCTGTTGGAGAGGGAAAACATGCTTACATGGTGTATGTAATATATGATATATTGTACATAGGCCTGTACATACAGTGTCAGTGTTGGGCAAGTTAGTCAGGAATAGTAATAATAATACTAATAATATTTACTTATTACTCCTTCAAAAAGTTATTATTAAAGTATTAAAAGTTAAAAGCCAAAAGTTAAAAGCTTACGTTACTAGTTACATTACTATATTATTTAACAATCACTACCCTGCCTCACCCCTTCCGAAAAATGACAACCTAGCCAGCTCATTTTAGAATGTTATCCTCTTTATTAAAGCAATATTTAACCTTAGTATTCAACAATCAGCCGAAGTGAAAACATTGCAGCCCTTCAAACCAGATGATTGACAGGTTGGTTCAATTAGCCTACCCTATGTTTGCTAGTACCAGAAATCTCATTCTTGTACCGCGGTAATGCAACTTGGATTAGTAATTGTAAAAGTATTACTGTTTTGGAAAAAGTAATTAGTCACACTAATCACACTAAAAAGTAATTAGTCACACTACTAGTTACTGGAAAAAGTTATTATATTACAGTAACAAGTGTTACACGGTACAGTATACACTACATGTAGCCTACAGTAGATGCAGTGAGATCATCCACAGCAAGGGCAATAGACATACAGTTCAGACAGTAATGTGCAGTGTTGTCTCACTATCAAACCTTCCTTTCCCCTTCCTGCAAATAGTCTCAGCCTCTTCCGTCCATTAGCACTATGTTACATAAGCAACTCTGTGCTTAAGGTTATAAACAGCAGTATTTGTATGTTAGCATACCACAAGCATATGAAAAATTCCAAATTAATTAGTTACATTTCCATTTTAATAGCGCCCTCAAATAAGTAGACAGTTGGCATGGGCAGTGCAGATCTTGAGCCCTGGAGGTGTCATTATTTCAGTGTTTGTGCACATTGTTCCCCGACTGTCTGAGAGAAAAAGGTATTCGGGCGGCCAGGATAGTAAGAGCAGGCTGGTTGCGGACGGGTCCAGTATGTCAAGTAGGGCCGACAGACTGAGAATAGGGAAAACGATACAGACAGACAGTGATGGGGGAAGACTGCAGTCTTCTGTAATTCCCTAAGCGCATGCTTATTGCCATTCAACAGTGCTCGTTAGACTCTTAGACTCGGCACCACAAAAGTTTGGGAGACTTAAACTGAACAAGACTCTATCTACATTATTCGTCCTCCTACAGGCAAAAAACAAGCCCTGAATTGGAGCCTGTCTCCCTTGTCATCTTCAGGCGGAATAGAGTTATGTTTTGATACTGGATGTTTGCACCGGTCCCAGCTGTACGTGACACAAACTGTATGTCCAGTTTGGAACATTCTTCATTATAAACTTCTATGAGGTTCCTAATTGATAGAAAGTGATTTGCATTGATTAATGTGACACCCCAGGGTGACCCATTATTAAATTATATTGTAAAATATATAATTTGATATTATTATTGGCTTTAGTACATAGTGGCTTATTATTGGGTTTAGTACAGTATGTTGGAGAATTTGCAGTGGGTACTGTATGTGTGTTCTCTGTTAGGGCTTCCATACATGTCATTCGTTGTGTGTGGGCATTTCAACTCTGCCACTGGGTCAGTTTAAATGAAACACTTCACAGAGATGGTGGTGATAAGAAGACAACCTGTGTTCAGAATCAGAAAGTGGATTAGGCATGTGGATATATTCATACAGCATGTTACGTGGCTGCAGGCCTGTCTTCTCTTACTGATATAATATGTGGCTCTCATTAAATTGTAACTGCACCCCAGCTCTGAGCCTGACTCCACCTGCTGCACAAAATGCTAAAGCATATATAGTCAAGGAACTGAGTGAGGGGAGGGGCTGAGAGGGGGGCCTCAAAGACATATAACGTTAACACTTTAATTTGATGATGGACAAGAAGTGCATGTTGGAAATCAGTCAAGTCCTAGCACATATGAAACGCTGTTTTCATGCCCGCTACATGCAGAAAGGGGATGGCTACTTCTGAATGAGTGGGAGGTTTTCTGCTGCAGTGCATGAGATTGCAGAGGTTATCAGCATGCATGCACAATGTTGCCCTTTAGTTTAGCCTTTCCTTCTTCATAGGTGTCTGTCTTGTGTGTGGGTATCAGAATTGATTTAGTTGTTGCTGTGATCCCCTCCAGCACCCAGCTAATGGTTAGAATGTGATTTACCTACGTTTTCCACAGGTTTGGCTCCGGTAGTGGAGAGACCCAGATGACATGAAATATGGATCCCCCTTGATCCTGACCAGTACCCTGAAAAAAATCAATAGGGTACATTCTGTGATATATTATATCAGGGGAAACCAGACTGGCTCTAGGGGTGACGGGTTCTACGGTTTCAGTATAGTCGGACGTGCTACTGAGAGATGAAGAGGATTATAAATAGATTGGCTAGATTGAATAGCATTGTGTAACGTCAACCGCCTCATTTAGAGCTTTCCTTTTTTGTGGTTTTCCACATGTAACTTAGATTGGAAAACTTGGGTGTCATTTATATTATTCACAGACACACACACATGCACGTGCGTGCACGAGCGCACACACACACACACACACGCCTTGACAGATGATGCGGTTGTGAAAAGACACTGCTGATGACTGTCGCTTGCCGTCCCACTGGAGACTTGGTGGTCAGAGATTGGGAAGTAAATGAGACGGACTCTTATTGTGATCCCCTCAATTATTCATCTATGGATGAACCTGATACCAAGAGGAAGAGAGAGAGAGATAACTTTGCGCTTGTGTGTGTCATATAATTAAAACATATTAGATCAAATATCAGTTCAAATTCCGATAACCTAGCAATCCATCAACGGTCTTGTATAATAGCTTTCCTGTATATTTTGCCAGGAAAACATATAATGCACCTCATGTAACAGATGGACAGCACACTTGTTGAATGAAGGATTTGAACTGTATGCATGCTGAGCTTTGTGTACATGTTACAACGTACAACTCAATAGAAGAGCTCCCTCTGACATCTGTTGATAAAATAAACGTCAAATAAATCTGTATGCGGACATGAAATAAGAGATATTAATACACAATTATACATAAATCCAAACATATTCTCCATGACTATTGCCTGAAGTGGGCACAGTTTCAGACGCTATATGCTCAAGCCTGACCTTTACTGCATTTTTTGAGCGGTCACATAAATGCAGTCAACACCATATTTATCTGCCACATATTGCAGATGGCTCATTTATAATACAGAGTGAGTTGGCGAGGACCTGCTTTCCCAAAAGGCAAGATTTCACATGCGGAGCTCTTACATAAGCTCCTGCCAGCGCCAGTTGCCACAGTGCTACGCCGAGTACAGGTGCTGCCTTCAGAATGGCTTCCCATTGTCACAGGGCACGCATCGGCTTATCTCAATCGCTCAAGCTTTGAACCCAATGCATTGAGTGTATTGCGCTACAGATAGCATCATCGCTGCTCCAACATTTGCTGTTGGGAGCTTATTTGAATCCCTTTAATCACGTACAGTGTCCATTCAACTCATATCAGCACTCAACTTGCACCAAAAATGCCCCTTGTGGCTGAAAGTGGCATTACAGAAACAGTGTTTTGGATTAAGGTTTTTTCAGTTTGTAAGTGTGCCTTACAAACTGATATAAGTGTTATTAATTTTTGAGTAAATAAATAAATAAACAAAGGAGTGACAATGGGGGTACGTGATGACTGATCCCACGTTGTGTTTACGCATTAGCACGTCCACCTTTGAGGGAGCTAGAACCACTAAAGATGTGCTTTAGTGGTGCTAGCTGGGAGAATGTGCTGGGATTTATGCATTTTTGATAAAGAGTGGGGCGGAGAGGGAACTCTGAACAGGCTGCGTGACCTACTTAGAGAGCTGAGGAATTCCAACAAATTGTTGAAGAAACTTTCTGTCACGGTGTGTGTGTGTGTGTGTGTGTCTGTGTGTGTCAGTCTGGCGAGGTCAAGGAGTTTTGCATGCGAGTGTTTACATTTCCATAATATGCAGTAGCTAAATGGGAATGCGCGCTGTGGAAAAATAACCCATTCCCTATGATGAAGTATTCACCAGGCATATCAGAATGGCGTTCTGAGTGTCTCGTTTATTGAGACCCAGGGGTATCTTTCTTTAAGGGTTTCATTCCATTCAGCTTCTTTAATGACGGGCCTCATGATGTACTGCACAATTAAAGCCCACAGTTCCTCTGTGAGATGCCATCAGGCAGGCACATAAAAGAACGCTTATGGATGCACATGCATGCATACACACACACACACACACACACACACACACACACACACACACACACCAACCACACGTACGCACACACGCGCACACGCACAAACTTGCTAGCACACACAACACACACACACACACACACACACCACACGTACGCACACACACACACACCACACACACACAGGTCTAGCCTCCTATTTTTGGTGACATGGCCTTGTACACAGTTCATTTTCCCATTCCCGTCTTCTAGCCCCGTCAATCTCTCCCTCTCCTTCCTCCATCTCCCTCTCTCTTTCTCAGTAGCTATGGCAACACCACGTCGTACGTCAGCTTCTCAAGTGGGATGGCATTGTGTCCGATCGCCCAGGCTGTCACATTCCAGCTTTTGCAGCACTGTGAAAGAGAGAAAGAGAGAGAGAGAGAGAGAGAGAGAGAGAGAGAGAGAGAGAGAGAGAGAGAGACTCTTTTCTTATTACTTCTATGTCCCGAGAATCACCTCAAAAAAGGCGAGTCGATAAACGATTCATTAGAAACGCCAGTCACTTAAAGTCAATGCTTTCCAGTGGAGTGTTTATTTGGCCCGGAAATTAGCTATTGTGAGACAAGAGTTGACCACCTGGCTGGACGATGTCTGTGTGTGTGTGTGTGTGTGTGTGTGTGTGTGTGTGTGTGTGTATGTGCGTGTAAGCGTGCACGTCATGTGTGTGTTTGTAGCTCACAGTGAGTGATGATTGTTTGTGAACACTATTGGCATGGGCCCTCGCTCAGGCTGGTTAAATTTGCACTGGTTGACGAATCCCACTGTGTGTGACTTGTGTGTGTGTGTGTGTGTGTGTGTGTGTGTGTGTGTGCTCACAGTGTGTGTACTGTATATGCATGTGTGTGTGTGTGTGTGTGTGTGCGCGCGCAGGTGTGTGTGCATGTGAGCTCGTGTGTGTCTTACCATGGTGCCTCCAATCAATGTTGAGCACTGCTCCTCTAATGCCTTTCAATTGAGCAGGCCCTCCATCAATGTAAATCATAATACCCAACAAGCCCCCTTTAAACTATAATTTGATATTATAAAAATCTACATCATATCTAATAAAATAGCATGTGCAACTACATGTGTGCAGCAGAAAGAGCTTGTTTATAATGGGGGGTCTTCAGACCTCACAGACGGATTAAGCCATCCCTTGGCACTGGCATGGGCACGTGCACATGGATCACCCAACCCCCAACCAATCCAGCCCACACACACCTGGAGGATCGCAATCCTTCCAGCTATAGCTGCACATGCCACAAAATACATACAGCCATGCATGACAGATGCTGAAAGATCACGGGGGTGATACAGTAATTTCCAGCCGCTGTTGCTATCGCAATTACGTAGGTTGGAGCTGGCTCAGAACGAAAGAAAAAATAATAATAAGGCTAGAGGACCTGCTCAGTCAAATGGGGCGTTTTTCTTGCTTTAAACCTAGAAAAAGTAACTGAAATCCAGGTATCTGTCATGTTTGCATTCTTTTGCCATCAGGGAAAGTGATTGCAGATGTCATTGTAGACATTGTATTCCTATTTGCATGCCAGGATATTGCTTGGTCTCATAAAGGCACAACATCAAAGGAATTAAGGATAATAATGAATAGGCTTAAACACTGAGTGAGGCGTGTTCAAATGTTAAATATTAAAGTTCAAACGAAGCAAACATGTTTGCCATCTATATTGGCCTCAGTTTACCAAATTTGAAAGTTTTCTTGTAAAACTTTGAAATGGTTCAATTTAAACTGTCACCCTGTGTCCTATGTCCAAAGTATAATGTGTTTGCCAATAACTGCCATTTCCAACCGTTTGCAAGCGTTCGCTGTTCGCCATTGTTTGCCAATTTAAACAAACCTCTGCTATGGGACCTGCAGGTTCCGTAACACCATTTCAGAAATGTTCCCGTGCCTATATAGGTTGGGTTGCTAACGTAGTATTGGACCATGTCCATTCTAGGAAAAGGTGCTTAGCTAAGCGTAAATTATATCTACTCAGGCTATAACAGTTACTGGTCAGGTGTGGTAATCCATCCCTGCTTCTAAGAGCCATTTAGAACAGCTTCCCTATGGGGGTCACGGGTCAAAATGCAGGACAGTTTGTCCCGAGATGAGATGACAGCTCTGGTCAGGCGAAATGATGGAGTGATGGAAGTGAGGGACACAAAAAAGAGCGTTGTGATGTGAGTGAGTGTCAGAGGAAGAATAACAAAGGGACAGAGGGAGGATCACAGGAAGACAAGCAGAGAAGCGTATAGAACGCGTGTGAGGAGAGGCCATGTATGCCAGCAGAAAGCAGGGTTCCTGTGAGGCAACGTTCTGCACGAACAAGATCGATGTGAAAGGACACAAGATTGCTGAGGCTCCACACACACAGCAAAGATACGGGCATCATTCCGGTTTACCCTATAGTGACTACCAGTGAACTACACACACATACACACACACACACACACACACACACACACAGACGCATACATTCACAAACCCATTCCTGTCTATCATTCTCTCTTTCCTGCCTTAGCCGATGACTTGTCAGTAGTTGGTATTGCTCGTTCCTAGAAAGAGGGTATTTCTTTTTGTCTTCTCATACCCAGATAAATTGTACCCACAAACAAGACCCATACCCATACAAGACTAATTACATGACTTAGTTTGAGACCATGTGGGTAGCAGGCGCTACAGGCAATGTTTATCTGAATTCATGAGAGATTCATGTGAAATATTAGCCTTTATGTCAAGCTATATCGCTGTAGCACCAGCAGAAGGGCGAAAACATCCAGAAACAGGAGTCAAACTGCAAATTGTGGTAAAGCTAGACTAATACAACCACAACAATGTTATCTTACTGTAGCATTATTACACACCAGCATTGCTTGTGATTGAAATAATACAAATCAATTTGATTACTGCAAAGTGGTGACTCAGTTTTCGTTCAGAGCAGCAATAATACAAATACAAATAACACTATTATTGCTAGAGCTGCAGATCTGCGTGAATTAAATAATTTAAAAAGTGATATTCCTGTTTGAGGAGGAAAATGTATGAGATTCACTGACAAAAGTTTATTCATAACGTTAATACAGACCATCCTGATTTTGCAAGCTTTGAGATTTGTTCCACTCCGCATGTCAAACTGGAAACTCTATATTATTATAACGTTATGAAGTGAGTTCCCATAGGTGTCAATTGACATGATTTTCAAAGTACTACCTCACGATTGGACCACCTTCAACCAATCAGAACAATACTCACTTGGGGACAATTATATTTTATTGCTTAATTGCTCCTATACTATCCAGATGAATGCTGATTGGCCGGTGGTATCTACCCGTTTTAGAATTGAGATTTCCCAGAATATGATGAAAAAAATCATAGAGGCAGAGCTGGCGAAGTCATGACAGTTTTGTCCGTTTTAGTACTCGTGATACATGCTGACGCTTAAAAGTTACTGACACACAGAAGACATTTAAATTAGGCATGCTAGCAAATGTGCTTACACACGCCATTGCTGCTATCCATGAATGCACAATGTGTAAAATCATCCACTCTTACACAAACCACTCACTTACACACACACACACACACGTGCACGCGCACACACACACAAACCTTGGAAGATAAAAGTGGGTATAATCATTCTGTGCCAACCGATCTTTGGGCGGTGACAGAGCCTATCATGGATGATTGCCATCTGATCACGGATGCATTTACAGGCAGGCAAATCACTTCTCTTAGCCCAGACACTCCTGGTGGCCAGCATGCTGAAAGACAGGGTTAGATGGAGTGGATCATAGAAAATGATATATTACTGTAAGTAGCCTGGTGCGACCTGACCCATCACTTGATGAATATAGTCTGGCTACTCTTCATAGGGGTGTGTTTTCAGCCGTTGGGTCCTACTGGAGGCTGCGACCTCTGGTTCCTTTTGAAATGGTTGCCTCTAACCATTCAGCGTTGCTCCTTTGTATCGCTTCACCTGGCTCTATCCCCATTTGGAAACACTTTGGATTTAAACCTCATCATACATACCCACCCTCAACCTCATCATACATACCCACCCTCAACCTCATCATACATACCCACCCTCAACCTCATCGTGCATACCCACCCTCAACCTAGTCGTACATTCCCACCCTGATTGGTCCGCCAACAGGGTGGCTGTTGCTATTTCCAAATTCATAGTTGAATTTAATATTCCACAGGCTGTTTGGACATGTTGCGTTTATGGGAGATAATTGTCTAAGTACATTCATTTAGTCAAGATCAGCTGTTCCGACACAACCGCGATGCAGAGGACCTTGTGGGGGGATGGGGCAAGAAATAATGAACTTGATAATGGGCTCTCATCTCCTGACATGATTATTTTTCTCTCCCCTCCCCGCCACCCTTTCCTCACACTCCTCGCAGCCATAACATCCCTGCCTCATTTCCTAGCTATCAGAAACACTTGCTGGGGTTGATCTGAGGTTACCAACAGCTTCTTGAGCATTATGTGGACTGGGGAATTACAGTATGCTTTCTGTGGAAGGCAAAAGTGTAACAGAACTAAAATGACCACCTTCTTGTTTGTTTTGCTTACAGTAGAAAATCTAAACTGCAAAGATGCAATATGAAAAAAAACGTATAACATTTAACAAATACAAACTAGTACATCCATACACAAATGTGACGAAAGTGAAATCAACACATTCCTTTAAAAACCTCTCCTCTCCCCTCCTCTCCTCTCTACTCCCCCCATTCCTCTCCCCTCCCCCCTCCCCAATTCCTCTCCTCTCCTCTCATCCTTAATTCCTCCCCTCCCCCCTCCCCAATTCCTCTCCTCTCCTCTCCTCTCCTCTCCTCTCCTCATATGTCTCGCCCTGTGGATCTAGTCCTGGTTAGCATATCATGCTCCAGCTGTTGCCAGGCCTCGTCAGAAGCAAGGCAACCTGTAATAGGCTTAACTCAGTGTGTGCCATGCTGCTCAACACAGATTGCTAATCAAGGTGCAATGTGTTGGTGCCACAGTTTCAGCACCAATGGGCAATTTGGGATTTACCTTCAGTTTTCCAGAACCCTTGACGTGTGTGACTGTTCATGTTCATATTTTGCCATTTGATTTGGGATCAAATATAATATAATCAATAATATATATACTTTAATGTGTTGGGTACAGATAATAGTGTTGTTATTACTGTAATGATATACAGTACATTGTGCTAATGGAACCAGTTAATTACCTCTCTCTTCAATGCCATAGGGTGCTTCCTCAGAAGCTCCGCCCCCCATAATTGGACACAATTTATCAATGCTGGGCTAGTGTTATTTACAGAGCCAGCGCTGTGTCCAATAGCAACACCTGATTATTTTTTCAGTACGCACACAGAACGGACAGCTAGACCGTCCGCGAGGAGATATTTTTATTTGAATTTGACAAAAAAGTGTATCAGCTTAAAATTGCTGACTGCACCTTTAATCAAGACCTGCAGGACGAAGCAAGAAGCCAACTGAACGAGGTGACGGACAGAGAGAGAAGGTGGCGGCGGGCCCAGACAGTCGATCAGTCACAGTGTCTCTTTGGCCTCGTGGAGGATTCCTCAAAGGGCAAAAGGTGTCAGACGCACGTCATGCAAAAGGAAACCTTCCTGTCCTCCCGCCTCCTCCGTTTGTACATGCCGCGCACTTCACTCTTGCTCAATCAATGTGGCCTCCCGGGCCTCCTGTCTAAATGTTACCACAAGGAGGACGCTTGCTGCATAACACTGCCCACCTTTATCCTCTCCCTCTATTCCTCTCTCCCTACCTCCCTCGTCTCCCTACTTCTCCTTTTTCCAGAGGACTCATCATGGGATCATTTGGAAAGAGAGATAAAATTGATTTGTGTGTGTGGGTTTTTCGGGGACTATGTGCCACACCCGAGTAGACTTCTCTATTGCCAAAGGGCTCAATGATGGGGAACAAATGCCCCCAGCTTCTGGAATGTTCTCTCTGTGTTTAGGAATGACAGCAGGGCTTCACCCAGGCGGCTGATGTTTTTCCCCGGTGTTGCACGAACGGTCCGGTCAATAGCCGTGTACTGTTTGACCGTAATTGATGGATTAAAGGCTTGCAGGCCTCACGGGAGGCCCGCAAGTTAAACACAGGTGTTTAAATGGGAAAAGGTATGAAAGGAGGGCCAAAGATATCCCACTTAATTTGGTTTTCCCTACAGGAGACTAGATAGAATTGTCCCACAATGTCAGCTTGACGCCAGCTTTCAATTGGTTTGTGGTCTTTTGACTGCTACAGATGTAAAACATGCATCTTACTTTACAGTTAGGTTGGAATACATTAAAGGTATAGTCAGCTATTGCAAGCTAATTGTAAGCTAATGCACTTTTTGTCAAATTCACCAAATATCTCCTCTTATTTTGCTAGATTACCATTCTGTTTGTTGAAAAAATAATTTGATATTTCTACACGGCCCTTGCTCTGTAAATAGCAACGTAAACAAAGTGGCAAACACCGCTCACAACAACAAATCCGCAGTACTACACTTTGCTTCACAATGCGTTTTGATGTGTGGAACGGCGCTGTGGAAGGATATTGTTTTGATTTGAGCTCAAAGTGTTCTCGAGAATGATTAACCCTGCCTTTAACATGTTGTTGGGCCTATGTTAGGCAAGCAGCTACAAAGTTTACATTCAAGTAATATAATGTACCCAGTGTTTAAATTAAGATTATCTATGTGGGGAAGCCCTATTTTTCCTGAATTTGGCATTGTAGACTTCTAGGATGTAAGTCTATTAATTTTTGTATTAGGCTACACTAAGGTATTAATTATCTGTGTATTATAGAACAAATATTTATGCAAATAATACATAAATTCATAAGGCTATTTGTAATTGCTCAGTTCCAGGGCCTGCCCAATGCATAAACGAACTAAACGACTGCTTAGGCCCCCATGGCCACCAGGGGGCCACCTCTCAAAAAATACAAAAAATAAAATGTTTTATTTTTTATTTTTTTATTCTATCAGTGACCGTGACTCTAATGAATAAATCATACGATAAATAGCTCTGCCTGGCTCTGAACCAATTTAATCCCTAAAAATACCTACTATTAAAGAAACAAGTTCCTCTATTCTGCAGGCAGTGTTAATGATGATTGCTTGGACCTTGCTTAGTGTATACTGCGCTATGAAGCCAAGTGTGTCTTGTGTCTTGGTTGGAGCGTGTTCTTACCCTGTGTGACCTGTCACAGCGCTGACCTTAGTCATGAGCACACACACCAGATTGCCTCTGACAACAGGCCTGTCTGTGGTTTACACCCCCACCCACCCCGGATACATTGCCCACCATGGTGGCCTCAGGTTGCTTTATTTGAGTGCAGTAATTCCCCCATTAGATGAGAGACAGGTGCAGCTGCTGTGCTAACGAGGCATTTTATCACCGTTAGCTTAGACTAGTACACTGATCAGCTCAGGGCAAGCTCCGACTTGACGTCATAGCAACATGCCCATGCCCACACCGTATGAAAGTTACACGTTTTACTAACCTCATTTTTACTTTTTACACATTGAAATGTGAGATTTAGCTAGATTAATTCATATACAGTTGGATATGTAAAGATATAAACTGAAATGTGTTATAACGTATTGTTATGTAGTTGTTGGCGGTTTTAATGGCTATACAAGGTTAAACACAACACAGGGTTGCCAATAGTTCACGATGCTGGTTTGCAACAAGTGAGGCTGAATGATCTGCCTGATCATTGTTGTATTGTTCCATTGTTCCGTTGATCCATGTTTTCAGACTTCTGAGCACCACCTCAAATGCATAGTGGTGCATTTCCCAGTTCCAAATTCCCACCTCCGAATAATTTCTAATGCAGCATAACTCATTTTCCACTTGGCAAGGAACTGTTACGTTGCATCAATAGGGATCCCATGGATAGTTGTAACACTTCCAATTTTACCAATCAGGAACAAGTTACAAATCACCTGATTCACTCTGCACATGCCCAATTGTGTCCTTATTGCACAATGCACATGTGATGAAGTAGCACCCTGTGGCAAATCTAGAAGAAAAAAAAAGAAAAGAAAATATCATATATATTTATTTATTTATTCCTTCGCTTCTCTGAAAACGTCTAAGCCTGTACCTCCAGTAGATTAATAGGGAAACCAAGGAAAGAGCTCCTAGTGATTTGTAACAATATAGTATGATTTAACCTGTAAATTATAATTTTTTACATAACCCTTACACGTGCATTAGAAGGGATGTGTAATGATATCACATTTGGCCTAATGTACTATGTAGTGTGACTTATTGGTAGCACAAAACATAGGCTAATGCCCTCATGTAATGATGAATCAGTAAAGAAGCTAGATTTTCAGATGTGTTTAAAGGTCATTGTGAAGTAAACGCAATGAAAGTAGCCGATCTTAACTGCTCCTCGGGTAGTTGTCTATTCTCTAATATAGTCCACAGTAAGAGTTGGGGCGGACATTGAGACACAATGAGCACATTAAGGCCTTCCAATTTAACATGAGTAATGCAGTGAAACTTTTAAATCCTATTGTTGTTGTTGTTGTTCAGTGTAAAGATGTTAAATTAATCTTAACTGCGTAGGAGTGGCTAGATTACCGCCTCTGTAGTTGACTGAGGGAACTCTGCAAAGCTACAGTACAATATGTACGCAGTCTCATGTTTCCTGTGCTCGATGCTCTAACTCAGGACTCCCTGCCCTACACTCACTTTGGCAGTCTCCCAAGGCGGTCAAACAGATTACTACGGACGTTAACCCCATTGATCTGCTCAGAAATTCCTACAAATGTCAGGAATTAGATTTAGGAAATCAAGTGTACTAGAATTTCCTGCAGGTCCACCTCAGAGCTGAGCTGTAGTACGTACTCCATTCCATCTTCCTGTGTACAAGTGTGTTTTTCTGAATGTACCATTCATTTAATAGTCACAATTCAAGTTTTACACCTTCTGAACCTTGTGTTTCAGACAGACAAGGTAAAGCTGCTTACTTACAAACTTAGATGTTATTTTTAAAAGCATTAAGTTGTAAACTTGCAGTTTGTGTATGGACTTAATTCATATATCATTCATATATTCTGACTGTAATACACGCAAACACCAAGTGACAAAACAATAAGGGATAGGCTACTTTACAGCGCAAGTCATTAAACACACAATCTCCGCGCACAAGCCTGCTGTTACATGCGAAAATAAGGTGATGGCAAGCCGTAACAACAGCCGTCAGTACTGGTCTTACTGGTGAATGTCTTACCATCCCTTCACTTCTTGTGCTCTCTCCCACCCCCTCTCTCTCTCTCGCTCTCTCTCTCACACCCTCTCTATTCATCACCTGTTCAACATTTGCCTTTTCTCTCCCATTACTTCCACCCTCTCTCTCGCTCTCTCTCTCTCTCTCTCTCTCAGCCTAGCCTTAGTCTCGTTCTATCCAAACCTTAAGCAGAGCACTTTCTCCTTTGCTGAATAAGTATGGATTAATATCTGTGATTGTGCTAGCTAATGACAAGCTAAATATAGCCGTGGCTACGCCAACTCTTCTGCTGCCTCCACCCTCGGCTAGCGCTAAAAGAGTGGATGGTGCCACTGTTGGCATGACAACACGCCGGTCAAGGCTGTGCGAGCGGTTGAGGCAGATTGTGTGGATTCGTGCCCGGTAAAAGTAGGTGGAATGGAAGGAGAGAAAGACATTTGGTGTGGTTAAAAAAAAAGGTACGCTTCTCCATCGTCCTCTAGAGCGAGCACAGACAGTGATATGTCTTCTTCCCATTCTTATAGGGCATGAATGTTTTATACTGTAAGCAACCTGTTTTGGGAAAATAAATAACAAGCTTAACAAGGTAAATATAGAAACATAAGGCTCCTATTGAATTGTAAAGACAACAGGACAGCTGACTGATTGGTACGCAAAGGCCCGTGCTGCACATGTCCTCTAACAAAGGCATAGCATGTTTTCAGGACACCTGAAATGCCTTTACAGTTGACAGTTGGGTGTTTCAAATGAGAGCTGATAACAGTGGCATACAAGCGCCGTCTCTCCCCTCTCTCTCCCACTCAACTGATGTGCATTGTTAGTGAACAGTGTTAAGGCTACATGCTGCAGAGCGAGTCAGGAAATGTTACCAGCATTTAGCAGATATTTAGTTGGTACAGAATGGGATGAAACCGCTTGCCTGCAAGTTACTTCGTTCTTACACAGATAATAAACACGTTTCTGAAACATCTGCATTTGGTTACATGCTAACCAAACGTATGGCTGACAAGTCAGAGTATGTAAACGCCACATCTTTATTAGCCTAACAATTTATTCAGCTGTGTGGCAAGGATAAGGAACCCCCCCCCCCTCCCCCCACTGTGCCTAATCACATCTTCTCTCTCTCTCATTTCACAAAAGGCATTCAGTATCAGCATTCCGCTCTATTTCTGACTTAGCTTACTGTAGAGAATACATTCTTCTGTCCTGTTAGCACCAGTCGGAGAGCCTTGCCAATGGTTGTAGATGGCCTTCCTAATACTGCCACGGCATCGTGCCCGAACAATAGAAGTCAGCGAACACATAACACAATACATACATGAGGCTGGAGGGCAATTTGTTGGAGATGCCACTTCAGATGAACAGTAGAAATGATGTCACTCATGACCAAGGCACTGAAATGATCACACTTACTCAGAAAATATAGAACGTAGGTGCTCTCATTTATGGAATTCTCAAAGGAACAAGAGATGATTGTTTACAAAGGGAAATTATTATATTAAAAAATAAAACACAAAACACGACAAACACCTCAAGAGCAGCCTCACACAGCCCTATACTGTACAGTATGACCTCCATCACTTCCCCATGTTTGATATTTCAGCTTCTCCGTCTGTGCCAAGGACGCTTTGCTGCACTGTTGTTCAGCGGGAAACCTCAGTCTCCAGCCAATGCCTGACAAGGTCAAATAGCTCTCTAGACAAGATGGACCCTGTCAGAAGACATAATGCGCAGCACCTGCCATTCAGTCAACTGGTCTGTCACCAACTTCCTGGAACACATCCTGAGATATTGTGGGCAGGGGAAATGTTTACCGCCAATTGGAATATCATTACGAACTGGCACAAATTGTGAAATCGTAGCAAGACCGATTAGCTACGTCACGTAGCGGTCGATAGAAACCCAGTGTGTTTTGTGTGTGTGTGTTTCTCCCTGTCTGTGTTTCTCCTCTCATACAATATGTCTACCATCGCTCACATTAAACTCTCACACACTCCTTTATGCTCTCTTGTGCAAGCCCTCTCGCACACTTTGGTTTCCATGGTGATGTGGGATGGCTGCATTCTGCAGTGAAACATCACGTTGGTGACTATATATGCAGCATTAAAAGAAAACATACACATTCACACATTCCACGGTTGCCATAAGAACAGAGAAGATAAAAACACCCGGAATGTTATCTAAATGTCACTTTGTTTTTAATAGCAATCTTTTTATATTATTATTGTTATTATTACTTTTCTTTTTTGTTGATTTAGTTACAGAATGACTGAATGGCATAACAACACTTCTCACTGTACACACACACACACACACACACACACTAACTGTGAAATGTACGGTACATCAAGCTTATTGGCACCATGGCGGGAGTTATTTTTGCCTGTAGGCCTACACTGTACTGTATATTGCAGTGTGTAGCCCATAGGATATGCAAAGCAGCCCTATAGCATTTGACTTCCGCTCTGGTGTGTCAGCTACTTTTTTTTAGCACAGAATAAGTCATTCTGTCTTTTAACTCCCTAACTGCAGTATATTTCGCTCTCCACTCTGTCTATACATCTGTCGCCCTCTGTAAGCGCTTTATGTTTGATATGTGTGCTGAAACGTCTCTCTTGCTCTCTCTCATCTTTCCCACCTGCAGTGTGACAATGCCAAGGGGTTGAGGGCCTTTTTCGACGCCATATGCTACGGTCCTAAGCACCTGATGATCTTTGGGGGGGTGTGCCCCTCTGTGACATCCATCATCGCTGAGTCCCTGGAGGGTTGGAACCTTGTGCAGGTACTGTAGGTGCAGCTGGTGTGTGTGTGTGTGTGCGTGTGTGTGTGTGTGTGTGCGTGCACCGGTGCGTGTGTGTGTGTGTGTGTGAGCGTGTGTGTGTGCGCGCACCCGTGCGTGTGTGTGTGTGTGTGTGAGCGTGTGTGTGTGCGCGCACCCGTGCGTGTGTGTGTGTGTGTGTGTGTGCGCGCATGCATTTGCATAGCTTGCTTTAGCCAGTATTGTTTCATTATTAGATGGAATAATTGTAGCAGTAGCGTAGGCAGATACAGTAGATGTGGCCATGCTCTATATCTCACACTTAACCCTTTATTAACCTTGCCAAAGGTTTAATTGGTGCCAAAGTAAAGCCAAAAGAAACGCATGATATAGCCATACAATGCTAAGAGTGTTAGCTAAGTTAAAACCGTAGTAATGTATGTAGCTTGCAATATGTTTACAATGTTTTATGTTTATATTAATGTTTACAACTGTTCATCCACACAGAAAGAACATACTACTTAACAAATGCAGTCACGGAATTGCAAATGACCAATCACAAGCCCCGCCCCTTTGCAACTGTCCTATAACAGTTGAGCATTCATTGAATTTGACAGAAACTCCTTCAACTGCCTGTTTACCTGTTATAGCCTTCTATGCAGTTTTGTCCAATCTAGTTGCAGTATTTAAGTTGGACAGGTGAAAGGGTCGGGGCTTGGGATTGGTCAATTTATATTGAGAAGAGAACACCTGCAGTATTTGTATTCATCAATGGCCAGAATACATTTTTTGTAAACATACTGTATGTGCCCAGAATTAAAATATATAATGAATCATTAAGACTTCATGTCAGTGTGACAATCACCTACGCATGACAATGTAATTGGCAAAGGACAGGTCTTGAGGAGAAG
Source organism: Forbesichthys papilliferus (assembly GCA_025399855.1). NCBI lineage: Eukaryota > Metazoa > Chordata > Actinopteri > Percopsiformes > Amblyopsidae > Forbesichthys > Forbesichthys papilliferus. The sequence goes on along the minus strand of JAODOY010002921.1, from coordinate 14,145 downwards.
AGAAATGAAACTCTAGGTCAGCCATCCTTTGTTAACCGCTGGAGAGCCACTTTAATACAGTGGCCCATTGTCGAGCCCTCTTGCGTGGCTGGAAAGCAATAGTTCCAGGTGGCCATTGTGTGTGGCTGGCATATACTGTATGCGTGGTAAACTCCTGACCCGCCCCCCCCCCGCCTTCACAAGTCATTCCGTTTTCTTCTATTGGAATCTGTACTGTACTACAATGAAAAGACGAATAAAGAATACATTTCTATTTGCTGTGAACATGACAAGGGTTTCCGAGTGCTGATAATCAAGTGGTGAGGCCTTAACTCCAGGTACAGATGTTCAAGAGGCTGGAAATAGCAGCTGAATGTCACATATTCGTGCGTGTTTCTCCTGCCGGCAATTACTGTGACCCAGGTGGCTTTTGTGCTCTTCTTTGCTTGCTTGTCTTGTCAGGGTCACTCACAGTGAAAAGATCCACAGGATGAGGAAATTAAAACATGAATATTATTAAAAAATAAAAAAAGACATTTGTTTGATGTGTTCGTCTACGCTCGGAGCTAATTATTTCAGTCTAGGATGTTGGGTTCAATGCAGGGCTGGTTTGTAAACGCCCACAAGTGCCACCACGTGCCTGGGTGTGTATGTGTGTATGTATGTGTGCGTGTGTGTGTGTGTGTGTGTGTGTGTGTGTGTGTGTGTGCGTATTTGCTGGCCTTTTTCTTTTTTTTGCAGTGATTACCTGTGAGGAGTGTGGCAGCAATCTTACGCTGTGCAGAGCACTATTCCTGGTACATCATGTACCACAGCACATTAGCTTACCAATGAGACTGTCCTCACTATCAATGCATAACGCACGCTCGCACACACACACAATACACCAGTGCTGACAGCTTCACACTACTCTGATCGCAAACTACTCATTCAGCGTCCTGGGGAATGCGAGCCGGCAAGTGATTTAGGGCAAAACGGGAAAAGGTGAGTGGCAAGAAAATCACCCTGAATGCACCTCTCCTTAAAGAAGAGCCCTTGCGATAACACACATCAACACACAGGAATGGGGAAATGTAAGTGCCGTTGCCACGAGCAACAAAGTATAGCTGTTTTTTAAGTCTGCATAAGCGTGGGAGGCAGAACTGATAAAAGATGTTTTCCAGCTCATTAGCAAGCCAGTGGAATTAACTGTTAACAATGTGTTTATCAGTCACGCTGCAGGGATCGCTTACATCATACAGGTCACACTGCTGCCCATTTAGCCACTGGGGAGGTTTGTAGTATCAACCACACACACACACACACACACACACACACACAGTACAGTATGTCTTCTGTTATGTGTGTGTGTGTGTATGTGACTTACTGTATGCATGTGCATATATGTAGTTCATGTGTGTGTGGATAATGTCATGCTGCTCTGCTGTGTTTTTGCGATGAATCAATGAATTATGAAGACAGACTTTATATAACTCTGGGTGGAGGATGTTCATGAGAATATCATATGAGTCACAGTTCCTAAATTGTGTACTGAACGTCTGGTGCATGGCTCGGAAGGATTCTGTGTCTGTGGAGGGATATGCTTTGGGATGGTCCAGGCAGTGTCAATGCCAGATCTGGCCAACTTTAACTGCAAGTCTGACTTAAAAATATCAAATCATATAATGGAAATGATTGTAACTTGTAACTGCCTCTATTGCACTAATAGGAATCCTACAGAATGTCTCTCACGTTTTTTGTTTTTTAAAGTCAGGTACGGTTTATGGTTATTCCACTATGCAAAGCAAAGCTTCATTGCACCATTCCTCCAGAAACATAAATTAGAAAGGAGGAGGAGCAACACGGGGAGAAAATGAAGCGGTGACGACCAGAAAATTGGTTTCCGGCAGCTTGTGACGTTGGAGCCACACTGCCAGGGACATGTTTTTATAGATGCCACATGCTTTCCTTCATCTGGCCCTGACAGCACCTTCTGGGAGATTACATTCCATTGGCCCACACTCAAATGAGCTGAAAATAATTATTACGTTTCCTTAAAAGCTAGGAGCTTGTTTGACAATCATTACAGTAGCCCTACTGATGGAGGACAAATCTGTAAATAATCTGTGAATGGCGTGCCAATGCCGTCTGCCTGAGTATTTACATAACCACAGATCTCTGTCCAGCTCTATATACTGTCAACATTGTGAGTTGTATGTCACAATGATGGCTTCATCCCGTTTGTCAGCAATGGTGACTCCCGTTAATTCATTTTACTCCTGGCACAATGCTATTCAAGTGTTGAAGCAGTGGCTAATGGCCATAACATTGTGGATAAGACCGCTACCAGGGCCAGTGGACAGATGGCGATCAGGGGATGAAGGGATGGATGGAGAGCCAGAGACAGAGGCAGCCATAAATTAAAAGCGTCAAAGAAATGCAGGGAGACACAGCTGTGTGTTCGTGATCTGCCACCAGCCACAAAGACGGCTGATTGCTGTGTTTCATGTTAGCAATACAATCAATGTTGGAGACATCCTCTTGGCAGCCATCTTGGAAGCTGATTAATCAGACCTGCACTTCACCATGCTTGTGAATTTATACGGTAGATGCTGTAGTAGTTTTTCTGATATTCAAGCTATACTGGCACAGGTACTGTATTTAGGGAAGGCCAACACATCATGCTAACTCAACCACTTTTATCCACAGATATTGTTCTCAACAGTGGCCTAGTCTATTCTAAATGGATTGTTGAGTGTCAGGAAATAGCCCCCACCTGACATCCCTCCAGGTGCTTACCTTGTCTCAGTTATAAATGATGCCTATCAGGGAAGGCAATGTTCATTTTCAGCTACGAGTGTGTAATGAAATATTATGCTTCCCGATCATTTCGCCTGTTGTAATTTGGAGGGAAGAAACCTTTTAAACACTTTTGTTCTCAGGCAAAAAAACAAACAAAAAAAAAAATATATATATATATATATTATCTGAAAGTGTACGGTAGAGGGTAGATTTCCCCTTTGAAATATGCTCTTGTACATTTTTTGTAGAAACACTAAAGAACAAAATGGGAGTATTGCATGCTCAGATTTGACCCAAGGCCAGTTTTTCAAAAGCAGACATAGAAGAATCCCTAACCCTACAATTGGTTACTTTTTATGGTGTTTCTCGGTTGAATGCAGACATTTTCTCTGTTAACTGGACCTCAGCCTAAAACTTGTGACACTTTCGCACTGGACCTACAGGATGATTCATCCAACATTTAGAGACACTGAATCATGACGCCAATAGCCAGCGGGAGGGGAAAATGGCTGAGCCTTCTTAAAGCATTGTGGGTAAGAGCTGGACATGGAATATTTAACTGTATATGAGGTCCATTTTTCTTCGGTATAGGGGTATTGATTGCAGATGCTTCATTAAGCCAGGCAATTTAGGGACAAGGAATGAGTTGCATCTCCACCTGCTTTCAGGCCAACTCTCTCTACTTAATTGGCCAACAAACCAACTGTCCACATCTCTCTCTCTTACACTCCATCAGTGTTGTAATGGGTACTACATTAAAACATGCGGTGGCTAATGCTGCACTATTTTGCTTGCTTTATATGTCACATTGTAACGCTCTTGATATTTCATAGCTTACAAAGTTTAGGTTGAAATCTCAGGGACACTGAAAGAAATCTGGAAGAAATCCGTACTGCATGCATGTGTGTGTGTGTGTGTGTGTGTGTGTAAGGGGGGGGGGGGGGGAATGTTGTTTTGTACAGTGACCATCTCAAATGCCTTTTGACAAGGCGATTTTAATGTTGGCCTTTTGGATGCTTAATGATGCACCCTCTCAACCCTACACCAAGTGTTTTCTAGTCATCATGTTAAGCACTGAGTCATTAAACACCCATCCAAAATATGTTATTATTTATTCAGCGTCGTAATCATTTTCCTACACTTACATACAGTACCCCCACAAGCACCCTTACATACAGAATGTATTGTTACAGTATATAGACAGCAGACAACACTTACCCAGGATTGTTTGTTGATTTCAGATATATCATATATGTAAGTTGATACAAGTTGTTTATGTGTTTGTGTAATAGATACAGTATCTCTCTCATCTCTGTCAGAAAAATCTGTGGGGGAAAACAAAAGGTTGCAAATTCTGGATTTTTATTGAGTTGATATGACCCAGTAACAGATTACTAATAAACTGGTTAAATAAAAATGTTAACGCAAGATGCAAATGAGGTTGTTGTAAAGAGATGTAAATATTTCGCTATTTTCTCTTAATCTCTTGGCAGGGGCCCAAAATTACATAGAAAGAATATAAGATATTTCTGACTTTAGTGGCAAATTCTGTCTCTGAGGCTGCTTAGAGTATAGCATGAACTACTATAGCATATCTTAGAGATGCTGCATCTATTCCTCCACTGAAAGTCTCCCATTTGATGGGAAACACAGTAATTCGCTAATTAGCCATGTTTGCTAAATACAACCTGGTAATGGAATGCCACTGTTGGTGTCACACATTGAATAAACATGTTAGCTCATAGCTGCTCAATTGGGAAAATCTGTGAGCCTCTTTCACTTCTTTCTTTTTTCTGTTCAAAAAAAAGGAAGTGAGAACAACAAAGGGAAACACTTCATCCTTCTGTTTTGCTGCTGACACGTCTCTTTCACAGTATGGTCTTACGGGGCGCATTCAATAGGAATGCAAGATGAACGCGGGCTGAATTTCACCCTCTGTATTTGAGCGCTGTCACTCCACGTAGTTTGTTGCAGTGGGACAAAATGAAAAGAATGTCATAGGCATGTCAGCCAGCCATAACAATGAACGAAACAAACGCTTATTGTCTCTTGATTTGTGCCCCCAAATCCATGCTCTCTCTCTCCATCTCCCTTTCTCTCTCTTTTTTTTAGACTTTGATATTTCTTATTTAGGTCATGTAGTCCACAGCACTTTCAAGAGTTAGCAGTGGTTTACATTGTTTTAATTCTGGATGGGGAGAATATGCTTTAAACAAAAGAACCTATGATGAATGGAATTTGTAATTAAGCGCTATCCTAAATGAATGTACTAAAAGAAATAAGCAGTGATGTAACTAGAGCTTGCCCTGGCTTCCTTGGTTTCCAAAACATTGTTGCATTACACAAGGCTTGCTAATGATATTGTATCTTATTTTTGGGCCTGCTTTCATCTAACTATTAACAACAATACATGCTTAGTTTACTAGAACTACAGTAGTACATAATATGGTTTTATAAATACTTGTTAATATAAACTGACCCAGATATTTGTCCCTTTTGTACTACATTTTTACAGTTTTCCAGATTGGAAATGAGGAGGACGATACTGTGTTTCCACTACAACGCACCACACCAGACAGAGGAGCGTCAGTTTAATTTTGCCGTCTGGAAAGCCCTGGAATCATTCTCTCCGAGTAGCAACTTAACTTTCTAATCAGCGTCATGTTTATACTGTAGCTATACGGGTTGGTTTTCTAATCAGCGTCATATTCATAGCTATATGGGCGTGGTGTACCGACTGCAAAAATGACCAGATGGTTCATCCAATCATCTGCCAAGTACAGCCATTCACAAACAGTTTCAATGTACGGCTCCCCAGATGGACTTGTGACAACAATTCCTCTGGCATGTCAGGTTAGGGAGCTTGTGTTCACTGAGAGGAACTTCAGAGCAGCATTCAATAGCGCTGAGCTCACACTTTGACACTGTGATGTCAGGGATTAATTACACATTATATGGCATACCACTCCACTCATAGGCTACATCTCATTTACTACAGGTATACTGCAGGTATTTGCAGCATGGTGCATATAGAAAGATAGGTTGATTGACATAATAGTTATTTGTCTGGTTTAGGGGATTTATAGCATCTTTGTGGCTTATTATATCTACTCTGAAACCAAATATGGTATTAGGGTTATATATGTCAAATGTATGGAAGAGAAGATCTTAAGAATTTTTCAAATATCATTATGAGGGAATATGGGAATTTTTCAACCGCCTGCCTTTTTTGCATCTGTCTTCCTTGCTTCCCATTCAAACATTTGGCTTTTGCCATAGTGATGAATGTATTCATGATCCTGGTGACGTGTGGAGCATCTGGTTAATGGACGCCCTCTCTCAGGCAATTACCAGTAAGGTCATCCAAAGATGTTTTACACAAACATCATGTTGCAATGATCTAGCTTCTAGCTCAGGCTCGGGCAAAGCCAGGCCCAAGCAAAGCCAGGCCCGGGGGCCGGATGCGGCCCATTGAGACGTTCTACCCGGCCCGTCCGGTACATCAAACATTTAAAAATAATAATACAACATTAAATTACTCGATGAGCTCTGCAAAATGTCGCTTAAAAAAATATATAGTTCAAGTGAACTGTTATGTTTTATTATGAAAATTGTGTTGCATAGAAATAGCCTTTATGCATAAATATGCAAGTTAGCAAAGTTAGATATTTTCTGTTGTATTTTAAAAGAATTAGCAAGTTTGTTAACAAAGTAACGAAGTTATCTGACATTATCAATGTGGCCCCCAAGTGAAAATAATTGCCCACCCCTGTTCTAGCTTATGTTTCAAAGGCAGGGTTAGTCATTCTTGGGAACACTTGCTAACTTTGTGCTCAAATCAAAACAAACTCCCTTAGTTCTGCCCGACACATTAAAACTAGGAATGTCAGTCGATTAAAACCGCTATTAATTACATGTACATGCTTTACGTTATTAATTGCGTAAATATGCGTAATCACATTTTTTTACTTGTCCAAAATTGAACCTAAATGTTTTGTTTTTTGTGTTATATTTTTATAAGTATGCCAGATTTATGCAAAATCTTGTATTTATTTTATTTTAATCGATAAATAAAATAATTAATTAATTACATAAAGCGAAATTCAACTTTTAATTAAATGAACTGACAGCTTTAATTAAAACGCATTGCGAAGGCAAATACATTGTTGTGAGCTGAGCTGAACAATTTCTCCAACACAATAGCATTGTCACAATAGATGTATTGACCAATTTCAATTGGAAAATGTTCATGTTGTCAGAAAACTGCACAAATTCTAGACAAATATACAATAAAAGTATATATAATGACAGACATTTTAGCAGGCCATGATCAGGGAAGAAGATGAATGCTACGAATACTGGCTAACAATAGCACTATTAAGGTTTACAGAGTGACATGAAGTCTGAATATAATACCTCTTAAGACTTGTTTTATCTGTACACATTCAAATATTTCTGTACCCAGCTGATTGTCTCTAAATCTGCTGTTGTGCATTATAGGCTAACAATTTGGATAATAAGCTTTAACACCACACCGACTTTCCTTCGTTTTATACTCTGATTCCATGCCAAAATGGGCCTATATGCACCCATAGAGTTATGTGGGAAACAAGGCCGTCATTAAGATCTTTTGAAAAGATATCAGAAACAAGGGCAGACTCTCAGAGCAATTGTACATCAAAAGAGTAGCTGGCTCCATTATGAGCCATTAAAACCAGAGGGGGCTGCTTGGAAAGAGTGAAGCTTAGAGGATCGATAAAGGGCAGTTTAACTGTCTGACACAGCTCACTAATATCTGAAACATAAACTCACCCTTCTAGAGAGAGGAGGGAGAGAGATGGAGAGGTGGGAATGGGGTGGGGGAGGGGGTGATAGAAAGTGAGTGTGTGTGTGTGAGAAAGAGAGAACATGTACACTACTGTTTACGCATTCAGCCTTTTATCTGCAGTAACTCAATGTTCACAGAAGCTTTGTCCATAGGATAATTGGCATGCCCATGCACACAATGCCTGCACTGCTGCATATACAGTATACACTTACATCACAAGCCTGAGGGAGAGGGGGACAAGCATCTAAACACATAATGCACACACACACACACACACACACACACGATTATATAAAGATCAAATTTCAATTTCCGGTCTTGTCGGAAACTGTCCCCTGCTTATCTGTCTTCCTTCTCGTTTTGTTGCTCTTATAGAATGAAACTGATTATTTGTGTCCATAAATAAAGGAATAGAAATGATTACATTTTCTGTTATTATCGGAAATAATCAGTGTTCTTTCATGGTTGTTTTTTATTCGCCAAACAACACACTGATTAAGCTATCTATCTATCTATAGGCTAAGCATAGGCTAAATATAAATCCCAAAAAATGTGTTGCTGGATCTCAGGAAGATAGTCTAGCACAGAGGTCTTCAATTAGGTCTTTTTTCGGGTCAAGGACCCCTCGGCTGGTGGAAACACGGCACAGGGACCCCTTATCATATGGTAGAAAATATTTAGTTGCCGGGCCAACAATAATGTGTAGGGTGGTCTATATTACCATGTATAAAGTAAGCAACTAACTATGCAATTAAAATATTGTCAGATTTGTACTTATTTGTCTGATGCAGTGTGACATATACTGTACTTTGCATAGCTGAACAGGTTATTGATTGTGGGCTGCAATGTTTTCAGTTTGCAGGAATTGTGTACAAGTTCTTGCAACATGTACTGAATGGCATGACAATGGAACTCGGGATCCTGTTACAGCATCTCTGCGCATTCAAATGTCCACTATTACAAGGCAACTGTATTCATTGTCTAGACTGTAGCTTATGCTTGCCTATACCATAACCGCACCACCATTTGGTAAACCGTTCATCCATACGACACATACCATCTGCTCGGTATAGTGTTAACCGGGATTCATCCATGAAGAGAATACTACCATGGAAAGGGATAATTTGCCCACTCAAGTCGGTAACTAGGATGAACAACTGCAGCTATGTCAAGAACATGGTGAGGACAACAAGCACTCAGATGAGCTTTTCTGAGACAATTTGTGACCAAAAATGTGTTGGTCCCTGATGATATTGTGATATTGTGGATGACAAAGCCAGATGTTCAGCATTATGGTATGCCGTGCCTGGTGGATGGACTTTCTTGACAAAGCTGAAGTGTTCACTTACATGATAAATAAAGTTATAAAGTTGCTTTTCACAATATATTATTTGTTTGAACCTAGAAATGTTTATAGAAGATTGTGTATTCAGGTAGAACTTACAATATCTGACCTGGTCAGCTGTTTTATTTTCTGGAATTTACTTAGCAGAATTGATATAATAAACAAACAGCCTTTAATGAATGAGCAAACTAACATAATCCAGGTGTGATGTCCATGCATGTTATGGGTCTGGTGGTATACCATATTACAGTATATTACAGTATTGGTCTTTTAATACTGGTCATGATTACATTCTAGCTCAATGTGGGAAAGGCATCTCTATTATGCGTATATTTTCCTATTTTTTCCACTTTTCCTCAGTCTCCTTTACTTCCCTTGTGATCTTGTTTCTCCCTATCGGGGGGGGGCATCAGAATGCGGAAGCTTTAAGCCTCGTTGAGGTTGATGCTCAGTGCTACTGTATTTTCATTCCCCATTGAGGCCATCATTGAATTCAACTCCAAATTGAATCCAGTACGATAAATCTGGATAAATGATAGTGTGAACATGTCAACCTGTTATTTTAACTCAGAGGAAACTGTCGCAGGGCAATGCAAAACCTCTTCTTTGATCGGATGTGCTGTATTCAATGTACGCGAGTGTTTGTGTGTGTGCGTTAATATATGTTCTTAAAGACATGAACTGTTAACGACATATTCTGCCTGACATTTGGACTCTTTGTTGTCGTTTGTTTCTAAACTGTTCAATACAGCTTTCTTGAATTGTTGTGGCCAGTGGGCGAGTTGACTCCACCTGTACACGTGTGACATGCTTTTCAAGCAGAGGGTTGTGGAGGGATTTGGCAAACAGCTCCCCTCCTCCGCAGCCTATCAAAATCTCTGACAGTTGGTGTTCTCTTTGCACAGCCACTGTCAACGTAGACTCACACAAACAAACGTGCAGATGGACGAATATAAATGCCAGTACATGCACAAAGGGGGGAGTATGGGCATGCAGAAGCAATCTGCATGCGGATGGCCTCAGCTAATGTTAATGTACTCACCCCCGAGAGCACGTAAATTACATACACTCACACTCACATTTCCACAATTCCAGAAGCATCTTGCGACACTCCTTAGTACTCTCTAAGGGGCCGTGTGACAGTTTGAGAATGCAGCTGAGCTAAGTATATACGTGCATGAACGGCTATATGTTCTCCATTTTATCGTTTATCGTCTCGAACCGCTCTCCCTTCGACCCTCCATTTTACTTATCCCTCTTTATCTAACCTAGTTAGTTTTTCCACTTATTTTCTCATGAAAAGGGGTTTCCTTTTCAAAGGACGCCTGAAAGAATGGGGCACAAAAAACTGGAATAGTGCTAATTGGTGAAGCGACACAATGTTTGGCACAATAAAATCCCAAATTCTCATTCTTCTGGCACAGATATGCGCCTGCTGTGTTTCAAAGTACAAAGAATGTCTTTATTGATGCTAATGAATAGTCCTATGCTTAGGATGATAGGTTTACAGTTTGTATGACATTACAGATTTCATTTTTATATTGGATATATTTCCTATTAAATAATATAAACACCATATCGCCACGGCACTGTGCATCTATGTAAATGTGGCATGGCATGGTGTCCCTTATTTGGTAGTGAGAAAGTGGTCAACCCTAGGTGAATTTGACAAAAAGTGTAAGATCTCACAATTAGCTTGCAATAGCTGACTACAGTATACCTTTAAAGACATGTATTAATCTAATTTATTAACGCAGTGTTGTCTGACAACAGCACGTTTGCCCAATTTTCGCATTGTCCAAATGTGTAAATGAACCGTAGCATCTAGCATGGCTATCTGCCTGCCGGCCTACCCGCCAGAGAGATGTGTACCACCTGCCTGCAGGCCCTGCTACTATGCTGAATCTAAAAAGAGTTGAGTTGGTTATATTATACACCAGACTTGTGTGTGTGTGTATGTGTGTGTGTGTACGTGTACGTGTACTGTACACTGTATGTACATGAATGCATAAATGTATGCATGTAGTACAATAGTTATTTTGTTATTGCACGTTTTCAATGCAAAAATAGACCTATATATTTGTTATTTCATGTTTGTTGTTACACAGTGCTGCTAGTAGAAACATACATACACATTTGTATGTTAAATAGATTTGAGACCGTAATTAGCACTACAGTATCTGTGTTTTTGCATATGTGCCTTGATACGAGTAGCACTGTGGAGATCTGTGTAACATTTTAATTCCAACCTTTAAGTGGTCTGCAGGCAAGAGAGCCATAGCAGGGCACAGCAGCATTGGAGCGGGGGTGGAGAGGAACATTCCCCTCCTTGAGCCACGGGCACAAACATATACACACGCAGGTGTAGAAATAATGCAGTACAGTATATTATGCAGACAAACTTACATGCACGTACACACATCCTGTGCAGGTGTAGAATGTACATAGTATAATACATGTAGACTGACTTGTGTATACATGTACACACACGCACGTGCACACACACACACACACACACACACCTGACTCCAACTAAACCCCACAAGTTGGCAAGAAAAGTGGGAAAGTGGGGCAGCTTGTCCAACAACAAGTACAGTAGTACAGGCTGTGCAGATAGCACAAGATATAATGAGGCACATTGCTACTAGTAAAGATATATACATACATTTTAAGGCATTTATTTTAACAATCCAAACAAAAGTTGCAGTATCTACACTATGTTTTCCAAGAAAAACTCAAACTTGATGAATAAACAAATGATGAAGTTCACGCGTGGTTTTAATGTGATCACGTGTTGTCCCTGCTACTGTCTCAAAGCACAGCGATAATTGCAATATATTGTATCTGTCCAAAGGTTGCAGTAACTCTACATTTCCATGTCCCCTGAAGACCCGAGCCCAAATGAAGCCCTTTTTAACTGTATTTTAAATACAATGTAAAGTCATGGATGGCAGAACATTTCCTACAGCTCAATCAGGACAAAACAAAAGTATTGGCCATGGGTTCTGAAGCTCACTGAGAGAAACTCAAACTGAAACTGGCATTAGACCCCTGCGATAAGCCGAAACATTTGGGAGTCATCTTAAACCTGTTTTCAACCGCACACTAAACATATTACAGTAGTAAGACTGCTTTTTGTCATCTCAAGAACATTGCCAGAGCACGACCCTTTCTCTCAAGCCATTACAGAGACACTTATAACCTACTTATTACCTCCTGGATTGATTATTGTAATGCTCTGCTTTCTGGCCTCCCAAAAAACACAATATATCAACTGCAGCTGCTTCAAAACACAGCTGCATGTCTGCTGACTAAGACCAGAAAGAGAGCACACGTCACACCAATTTTAAAAGTCTCTCTGTCTGCTTCAGAGTTGATTTTAAGGTTATTTTACTACTAATATTTATCAGATTTTCTTTGGTCTTATGAACCTCCCAGAACCCACAGGTAGTGGTAGTGGATTTTTAGTGATCCATAGTCTCGTCAAAAACACAGTTGTATTTTATGGGCCCCACGTCTGTGGAACAGCCTTCCTGAGGACCTGTCAAGTGAAGTCAAGTCAAGTTTATTTATATAACCCTTAATCACATAATAGTCTCCAAGGGCTGTCCAGCCTATATTTCACATGGAAACCAACAACACCCTATTAACCTGCTCCTCTGCCCAGGCAAGGAAAAACTTCCATTACAGTAAAAACCCCATGGGGAAAAAAGGAAACGAAGAAACCTTGGGAAGGGACCACAGAGGGAGGAATCCACCCCTACGGTTGATGCAATTGGTGTCGAAATACCAACAAGATTTAGCAATAATACCTTTGAACAATATGTATCAGATTGTGTCGCAATGAAAAACTAACACACTGTAGAAATGTAATACATTGGTAGTGAGAAAGTGGTCAGTTAATTATGAGTGGACTGGCAAATGTGGCATAGACGCCACATGAGACCTGCACCAGATCCGAGGAAGTGTCCCTGCACTAGTCACTACCAGGTTCTTCAACCACCATAGTTTTTGTCTGTGTAAGAGAAATGGTTGCGGTGGCAGCCTCCGATATCCACACATTGTCTGGGACCATGTCAGCACCTCCGCTTGATGACACTTCCCTACCGAGCAGGAGACGACCAGCGCAAATTCATTGGCTCTGCACAGAGAATTCTCTCCCACCACAGGGGACACCGTCATCGATACGCTGTCATTGACAATTGCAGCATCTCCCCCCCAATGACATCACCGGGCAGGAGCCGCACCATCCAGGCAGCCTCCAGCATCTCCTGTTCACCACATTCGGGGAATACGAAAGAAAGAGCCCCATCAAATATCACTCCTATATTATTCTGAGTTATTTTGAGTAATACTACAATTGTCTGGTCTGATAATAAACATCTCTGTCTTATCAGGATTCAGAGGCTGAAAATGTTAAGACATCCAGGTTCCTATTTTAACGATCTAAGCACATGGCGCAAATTGGATTTAGGGCGTGCCCAAATCCACTTTTGCTATTTTAACGACAGATAAAGAGTTAGTGTACCCGGCGCATGGTTCAAAAGGGTTGAACTTACTCTCTTCATTATTCATGGGCGTTTTGAGCGTAACATACGATAAACCAATCCGAGTTTCATCTCCCATTCCCTTTAAAAATCCAGGCGCGCGCTATGATATTTCACATATGTATGTGTAACATGCAGAATGTACACACATTGTCCACCTGCCAGAAGCGATACTATTTTTCTAATGCTCCTTGCGCTGACTTCAGACCAGGTTTATGCTGGTCTAAACAATCACACACAATAACTTTCCACTGTCTCAAGATAGAAATGCTTCAACAATGCACTAGGCTACACCTCATGTTAAGACCAAAACACCCACGGGCGCTCAAATGGGTGCAAGTGCATTTGCTATTTAGCCAACCTGGGCGCTGGACGGGAAAATCCCTGACATTTGTGTTCCCGCTTTGCGTGCGCATTTCTCTGGGTGTAAGATAAGGACCCCAATGTTTTATATACAAGAGGCATGTGTCACGCTCGCACGGAGGTAAGGACCCAAACGCGAGACACGCAGTGAACTTCCATCCATCCATCCATCTTCATCCGCTTATCCAGAGTTGGGTCGCGGGGGCAGCAGCTCCAGCAGGGGATCCCAAACATCCCTTTCCCGAGCCACATTGGAAAGCTCTGATTGGGGGATCCCGAGGCGTTCCCAGGCCAGTGTGGAG
>JAODOY010002920.1:0-11862 GCA_025399855.1 Forbesichthys papilliferus | reverse complement strand
GGTCCTTGTCTGGTAGGGATTACCCGGCGCAGACTGGCGTACTGCTGTCTGGCCTGTGTGACCTGTAGGCTGCGCTCTAACGCCTGCTGACGGCTGGTTCTACATTAGGCATGCGGTCCAGGCCGTGGTCAGCGGACGCCTGCATGTTAGCCAGTGCCCTGCAATCCCTCAGGAGATGGGAGAAGCGCCTGGGGTCTGCCCAGCATCGCTGAAGCTCATACTGGGCTGAGGGTAGGACGCAAAAGGCTGCAGGCACAGAGGTATTTAGAAAAAACACACTCTGCGGGGTCACCTGGGCGGGTGCTACATCCAGCCCCAGACGTACCAAAGCCATCTTTACTACCAGCCTAACTGACACATGGCTAGCGTCAGAGCCCTTCAGTGTGCCGGGGCTCGTCCCTCTAGTGTTGGGCTGAGATGACCGTGGGCTGCCATTTGCCTCGTCTATGTCCTCCTCACCCCCAAAAAACAAGCTCTCTGACGCCCTGGTGGAGAGTGCATCCTCCTCCGGGAATTCAAAGGCCGGTTACGGTCTGGGAGGCCACGCCACTCGAGGCGAATGTGGTGCGGCTGCCACGGGAACACTGGCAGGCTGTGCACTTGGTGGATGTAAATTAAGGAGTAGAGACTTGATCTCTGCAAATTCAGAGGCCAAAGTGTCCACCTTCTGTGGTAGGGGATCATGCTTCCTGCGCTTGCCCCTACCGGGGGCAGCTTGGGGCTCGCTCGTCTTGCGCTTGTGAGAGCCAGGGGACACACCTCTCTGCCCAAGGGGGAGTTGAGAATATACCCTGTCCTCTACCTGGGCCAGCCTAGCAGACCGTGTGGCTAGGCTCATGCAGCTGCAGTTCATTCATGCAAGTTCGGTTAGACCTTGCCTCAAGTGCTCGCTGCCAAGGCAAGCCGGGCATCTATCTTGGCCGTCCTCCGGATCAAAATGGACCTGACAGCCCTGGCATAACGTAAACATGGTGGGCGAATTTAAGCAACCGAAAACACAGGGGGTACACCAGCCCGTCACAACCGCCTTCTAATAACTATAACGAAAAGAGCGCTGCGCTCATGCGGTGAGTTGCAACCAAAATAGCCGACGCGAGGAATAACCTCGTAAATGTGACAGGCTAAGCCGCTATCTACGACAAAAGACGATAAATGATATGCAGCCCGTGCCAGTTGGCTAACGAGCGACAAACTATGCGAACAAAAATCACAGGGGGAAAAGTCCTGTTCCTTCCGTGCCTGGCCAACAACTACGGGGCAAAGCCCCAGCCGGCACACATCGAGATCCGCGTAAGGCGAGTAGCACCCAAGCGATCGTAAACAAAGTATTATTTTAACTACCAGATCAGAGCGAGCACACTCGTACACGGCGTTGTATAAAAGGAAAAGTATCTTACCTGCCGCCAGAAACTATTCGGACCGAAGGAAAACAATGGGAAAAGGCTAGTCGCAGTCTCTGGAAAGCGTGACCGCAGCTCCAAGCTGCATGGGTTACGAGACTCCCAGCGACGCGATGAATTAAATTAATATAGTGTTCTAAGCGTCCACTTGTTTTTGAGACTCTGGAAACTAATGAAAAAAACCCCAGCTTTTGCTCAGCTCCCGCTACACTTGTTTGAAAAGCCTAACAAGCTATGGATGTGCCAAAGGCGTTGTCGCAGCAGTTGAAACTGTTTTCCAGATTATCTTTTGAGGAAAATAATAAAATTCTGACAATAGGTAGACCAACGATATGGACCATTGATATGGCTCTAGATGTTCCCCGGACTCTTTTCTATAGAATAGGCCCGGTCCCCTACATCACATGCATGTTCCCCTGCCTACCCTGACTTATATCTCACCGTACGTCCCTGGTTCAGCCTCCTTACTTTATGGAGCAGGAGAGGTAACGTTACTCGCCTCTGCGAGTCTTCCGTAACCAGAGCAACGATGACGTTGAGTGACAGAATAATTTCTCCTCTAGGTCTCGTGAAACTCATTCAGTTTATTAATTCTCGGGTCATTCCAAGCATGTAAAAACGTAGTGTATTAGAGTAGGTTGTGCACGAAAATACGTGACATGTTGCATCCCGTATTTACTCAGCTCTTTATATGGTGCATTTTACCGTTTAATATGGAACAATCCCGTATTATACGGCCTACCCAATAAAAAATAGAATAAATAATAAATAAACCGAATAAAAATCGGTGAGCGTCTTCTTTATGCAGTGGCATTTCAAGTGGTATGCGTCACTGAATGTCTTGAAAGGCATATGCCAACTTTTTTTTTTTACATTTGTGCTACAAAAGGCTATTTCAATAAATGTATTAGACCAAATTCAGTAAATTAAACCAAAAAATATAGGGTGACAAATTATGACAGTGTTTGTAGGCTAACAGATCTAAAGTAGAAAAAAAAACTTTTAGTTTGAAAAACTATGAATATCCTGCCAGTGACAGGCATTCCAGATTTAGCACCACCCACAGGGAAAATAATAATTCAATAGTAATATCAGGTGTTTTTTCTGAATTCCCTGCATGAACGAGAAAACCAAAAATCAACTCATAATGACGTTTTTTTGTTTGTTTTTCTGGGGGAGAAAAAACGGGAAAGGGAGTTGTTTTTTCGTTTTTTCCAATATAAACGAAACAACGATACTTGGACCTAACATATACCCAATATGATGCCCATTATTAAATTAACAGATTATTTTACAACGGTTTAACTATGTTGCACTCTTATTTTGAAACGCGGGTAGGAAGGAAACGCACTGTTTCATACCGTAGTTTACACCAACATGGCCAGTAGAAGAGTAGCGCAGCAAACTCGAAAAGATGGAGACAAATATTCCATATTATTACCTACGTACAATGAATGTGAAAATTTGCCTTTAATTGTGTGGCTTTTAGTGAAATATTTTGGTGAAAGGTGGGTAGTTTTAAGATTGTGTTAATAAGATGCTTTCGCAACATGAGTCCAGTGATGAGTTGTCACATAAGTGGTGATACTGTTTTTTAGCCTGCATAGTTTGTATCAATAGCCTTCAAATGTATGATTAGTCGAAGAATACTATTTTATAAACATTAGTACGTATTGTTATGACAGACAAGTTTTACCAGTGGTTTTTATGTGACGTGACGTCAATGTTAGTATTGTTTCTTCAGTGGCTACAAGTATGAGATTATTGTCATAGACGACGGAAGCCCAGATGGGACATTGGAGGTCGCAGAGCAACTTCAGAAAATCTATGGAGAAGAAAAAATTGTAACTATGTTATATTTTGTCTGATTTATGATCTGCCAGTCAAATGTCTTTGGGCACATAAGTTAATACCTTTACAAGGTTCAATGTGTCTTTGTCTTTTATTCCAGGTTCTTCGACCAAGAGAAAAAAAGCTAGGACTAGGCAAGTGTGGATGAGTGTACCCCATACACATACAATATTATTATACTTAACTATACTTATCCTTTACAGATTACACCGCTGCTGATGTGTATATTTTGTTTATTTTCAAAGGGACTGCTTATGTCCATGGTATCAAACATGCCACAGGGAACTTCATTATTATAATGGATGCTGACCTTTCACATCATGTAAGTGGACCTTCAGTGTATAGGTGTCGCTTATTCAAGCAAGGATATACACTTCCATTTTAAGGCATTATAACAGGTGTTTCAAAAGCTAGTTGTTAAATAGTTTTTACCATTATTTTACAGAATTTATTTCATTTTCATATATTCTTATCATAAATTATGCATTCTCTAAACAAGACAAAATAGCTCTAATATATGTTTTTTTCTTGTTTAATATTTGTATATATTAAACATATATGTATATAATCATATATATATTTTAATTTTTTATTCTGTTTTCTTTCAGCCTAAGTTTATCCCAGAATTCATTGAGTGAGTCTATTTAATATCTTACTTAGTAGTGTAGTTGTGTATTGTATTGTGTGTGTGGACTAGAAACAACAAATGAACTAGGCTAAATAAATATAAGATTATTTTAAAGGAACTACATGTGTAACTCTATAGTCTTTTACACTTCGGGTTTACCCCTAACAACAGTAATGTTGTGAAACACCTTGTCTGTATCTCCTGCATATCAGTAGATGTACTTGTACTGAGTTATTGTCTCTTGTGCTGTCAGAAAGCAGCAGAGAGGTGACTATGATGTGGTGTCTGGTACCAGATACAGAGGAAACGGTGGGGTGTATGGTTGGGACCTACGCAGGAAGCTCATCAGGTGACTAAAGTTAGAAATTGTTCATTTTGTTACAAGATCAGAGTCTTTTTTTTTTTTTGCACCCTATCCTGACATAAACAACATCGAGTGGGCGGGACCGCTCTTTAACAACAATAATCAACAACAATCTATTCTGTATTTGTAGCTTACTGTGCTGCTGCCAACAAGGAACACTCTTTTCAGGCTAATCGTTGTCGTGGTAAACAAACACTTTGAACTCCATTAAAATTTCACACATTCGTTTGATTAGCTAGTAGCTACCGTACTGGTACCTGCTGTGTCCAACAAGAAGGAGGTGAGTATGTTTTGTATCTGCACGTCAAAAGTTCACAGTGACTGCATTTTCTCCGCTGTGAGCCATGTCTGTCCCTGTAGTTTCGCCACTCTTAAAGCGTTGAATCCAACGTGCTCCCAACTTTCGAGTCCAGACAGGGAGAGACTGAATGACCCAATAAACAAGAAAAAGTATCAAAAAATATGTTTAACCAACTAGTATTTCTGGTGCCGACTAGCAAGGCTAGCAACATTTAACCGTTTAACCGACTAATCGCGCCCATCCCAAACTAATACATGAAAAAAGAGAATTTGAAAGCAATACAGACTGCCTGATAGCCCTATTGCGTTATATTTTGTCACCCGATACCTAGATTTAGCATATACCTTTAAATAAAAAAGACATTTCCACCAGAAATTGACAGAGTAAAAGAAGAAATTGATACTTTAAAATTGACCAGACTGCAGTAAATTTAAGTGTTTGATGCTCAAAATTTCCTGGGGGGAGAGGGACCCTAGACACCATGTATAAGGATTTCCCTTTCTTAGAAAACAATTTAACCACTTGTGTGAATGTTTACTTGCATAGTACCCTTATGAAATATAACAATAATATTCCATTTGTATATGATTGTCAAGCTGCTTGTCGCTTTTACACAGACATCGTTCTGGTTATCTGTTTTTTTTTGCAATACAGGTCATGGAAATGTGAATTTTTAGACAGTGAAAGTCAAGGAATAGTCTAGAAAGTTTACATGTGACTTATAGTGGGGAACCCTGTGGAGAATGCAATGTCTATATATAACCACTGTGGGGCAATCAAAGCTTTTTTGTTTAAGTGGGTACATGGATACCGTGCTGGGAGATTTCCCAGTAGCAACATTTTTTTCAAGAAAGTAAAACAGATAAATATCCAAACAACTAGCATGCTGGTTGTGTTTATTAAATGTGGATACATACACCCCATGTGTGTGGGGGGTAATACAAGATAATTAGGGGGAAAAAAATGTATATATTTATTTATTTATTTTTGGGGGGAATTGTGAGAACCTGCAGCTGTCAAAAGTACAAATAATGGTATTTTTTATATTAATATTGATATTTTTTGATACTGAGGGTTGCATAATGTTATAACTTATACCTGTATATAATTAAAAATAAATGTAGTGTAGATTTAGCTTCAGTAAAATGTGCATATATTTTTTGATATTGTTATGCCTGTTTATATATATTTTAGTATTTGGATTTACTTTTTCAACGTGTGTAAATGAATGTTGTTGTGGGCAATTAATCACATTTTTTGGAGGGGTGTATTAGGTCAAAAGAGGTTGTGTCAAACCTAGTTTGTTTTTGTGTGTAGTTTTGCATGGATATTCCACTGCCATGTAAACATTACATATTGCAAATTTGAGTGTAGAAAGGTGCTTATACATTGGTTGTTAGGGATTATACCATGTGTTCACAATAATGACAAATAATAATTAATAATAATTTAATAATAATTATTCACCTCTCCTCCTCCCAGTCGGGGAGCTAACTTTGTGACTCAGGTGCTGTTGAGACCTGGTGCTTCAGACCTCACCGGCAGCTTCAGGTCAGTCAATAAGGTGTAACTTTTAACAGTGAAATGTTCATACAACTTGTTTATTGAACCTTACGTGAAACAAAGTTGCATTTTATTTGCATGAAGTAAATCCCTCTACAACGCAGTTGAACCTTGTCTGAAACTCAGCCGCAACAGTTAGGCTATAACAGCAAAATTCTGATATTTGTGAAACTAGCCAATCAAAATGATGATGACTTGTCAGATGTGAAACTTCCATTGATGCAGTATCATTTTATCACCAAAGTGAACAAAATAATACATTTTTTGTCTCTCTTTTCAGTAGCCAGTCCTTCACACAGACATTTTTAGCTTTGATTGTTTTTTCCTCCAGCATATCAATAAGCATTAACACACTGATAGCTCTCTTTCTATTCTCTGGGTATACAACTTCCTATTTGAGATAGCTTAATCTAGAGAGAAAAAATTACAAATGTAACTAGTGATATTTAAAAAGTGTTGCATGATGATACTGATTATATTTTAATAGTTTTAACTGTCAAGTTGCATAGATGTGTTTAATACCACTTGAAACTAGCTGCACTTAAGCAAAATGTCTAACCCCACCTGCTCTTTAGAACTTGTAATGGTGCTCATTGTAAATTGCTTCAGATAAAAACATGCAAATTTACTCAATTGTAAACATCACTACCTTAAAATCTGTGGTAGTGCTTAAACAGTTTTTGTGTCTGCATCTGTATGTGGCTAATATTCATGTTGTGTTCAAACCTATGGATCTCAGGCTGTACAAGAAGGAGGTCTTGGAGAATCTGGTGGAGCGCTGTGTGTCCAAAGGCTATGTCTTTCAGATGGAGATGATTATCCGAGCCAGGCAGCTCAACTACACCATAGGAGAGGTGACAATTTATTCATTTGTTCATATTATAGTCAGCTATACTATACTGTGAATAATTGTTTTTTTTTGTGTTCTTTTCTTACCTTTCAAAAACAGGTACCAATTTCCTTTGTTGATCGAGTTTATGGAGAGTCCAAACTTGGAGGGAACGAGATTATATCCTTCCTGAAAGGATTGCTGACACTCTTTGCAACAACATGATTCATGATTTGAACACACTGATGTCATGTCATCTTAGCCTCTGTTTGGATATAATATATGGAAACCGATAACACTCTGTGTTATCTTGAAAATTGCCCCTGCTTTATGAGTAGCTCAATTTAGGTGTGTTGACACTAATGTCCGTTTTGAGTATCTATGAGAAAAAGGGGAAACAACTAAATTCCTGTTCATAGCAGATACTTTCAGATGTATAGTGAGGGATTGATTTATATATTAATGTATGCATGACATTTCAGAAATAGTTAGGGAAGGGGGGTGATGGAATGTAATTTAATCCTTCCATTATCAACCACATCTAGAACTGTTATAACAGACCTGAAGAGTTTTATTTAAGTAATGTATACATACTGTAACATTTAGACATTAGAGTTGTAATCGTTTAATTTGCAATAAAATAATTTATTGTTTAACTGTTTTCTTTCTTTTTTAGTATTTTGTGACAGGTCATCATATTTATTAGTGTGGTTTGTCAGCATAGAGGAAATACAGTATATCTCATTTAAACTCTGAATTTAACAATGCCCCATGTGTAGAAATTTAAAAATAGGACACGTTCTATGCATTTTTGTGCGACTGGCATCACATAAATATATTTGCCAGTGAAGGATGAATGACAAGTGAATCTAGGTGTCAAGTTGACACAAGAAGGTAATTTGTACCTGCTCTCCAACGAATATACATAAGTAGGTGTGTGTGGAGCAGTAGGTGTGAGTATGTTTATAAAAGCCTTGAATGAGGTAACTGAAGTATAAAATATAAAAATTATTATTCACGTTCCCTCCCACCCACACACACATCATATAAAAACATTGCCTACTATAGGCTCTGACAGCCCCAAGCTCTTTCAGGAAAGTAGTTCGGCCAGTGCACCATAACGGGAGATTGGATAGTACAGCGCCACCTATTGGTTGCTAAACCAACATACTATTCCGACTAAGTGTCCGTGCTTAGGCAGTGTATACATCCGACCCTCTGCAGAGGAGGGCGCCAGATGTAGTCACTAACGCATGCGTGGGATCAACTGAAACAGAATGGCGCCTGCTGTTGGTCACACTGTGCAATTACAACGTTGGCGTGTTTACTCCATGGGTCTTGGCGTTAAAAAACGAGAACACTTTGGACACTTCACACTGATAACTTGGTAGGGAAATTAAGTGGTTACATTGACAAGCAGGCTATTTAGGAGTTTTAATGAGTAAACCCTGGGAACTGTCAATTAGTTGTTATGCTAATGCAACATATGTCACTTCCGCCCTTTTATTTGCGCCATTTTGGATCAGGCAGATTCTAGGGTTGGAGTGTATTGTCTGCTAGAACAGAATGGGAACGTATTATCCGTAGCTAAACAATCAGACAGAGTTCACACATTATTTTTAGGCAGAGGGCGGGGGGCGCCGGAGGTTTCAGCGTCTGGACCTCTGTCCACATCCATCCGCTTTTGGACGGGGAAGAGGCTTTGATGGTCTTATGTGTCTTGGTGGTTTAATATTCCCTTGTGCAAAGCAAGCTGAAGGATAGATAACCCGGTGTCGGCAAGTGAGAGGAAACAGTCGAGTTTGGGTACCGGTACTGGTGAAGGCACCACCACCACCCGGCAGACTGTTGCCACTTAAAAGAATAGAAGGGAAACCACTTTCCATCGTTATTCTGGGGCGATACACGGACCTCAACGGCGGGAGCATTGACTGAAAGAAGGTAAATGTATGTAATGTTGAGCAGAGCTAACGTTAGCTCGCTCTGTCCGTGATGCTTCGCCGCTTCGCGTCCGTTTCGGTTGTGAGCTAAATATACGCCTAACTTGGCTGTCAGTAGCTGTATTTATAAGTCGCGGGTTTTAAAGATAGTCTTAAGTTGAATGACCAGTGGATTCCCGTGCTTCCCTCGGTTGAATTAAAGTCAATTACGTAGTCTTCACAGTGTTTGGTTTTTTTGAGAGTGGGACGAGTCTGATAAACCCGTGTGTTGTTGGTGCGAGTTAGCTTAGCATGCTAAGTTAGCATTTTGAGTTGCCTTTGTCAGTGGCAGCAGCAGCTCCGACACTGCTATCGATCTCTTACGGTACTGCCAGATGTGTATCGTAATCAGATCCAGAGCCAACTCGGTCTTGTAACGACAACTAATGTTTCTGTTACGTTTTGTTCTAAAGTATTGATTGGGAAGAAATGTAAATATTATTAGTCTAAATTTGCTTATTTTAGTGATGGATTCTAAACCTTGTAGTTTAATTTCATTGGCACTCTTCATTAGAGTGATGCTTCTGACCCAGATAGCTTATTATGCTAGTTTATTGTCAACCTAACGGCAAGTTGTGATCACATGCGGTCACACACCACGTTTTAAAGGTACGGAATCGTGATGTCAACTGGTCAAGGCAAGAGGTGAATCGTTTCCCTCCCACCAAAGCGCTCTCACACATACACGCATCTTCGTTATCTGCATTGACATGCGTATTTAATCTAACAAGAATTAAACATGTCAGATTTATTTACCTACAGTATTGTACTGCTTTTTAAGATACACTTATGCAGACCTAGGCCAACATAACTGGTGTCATTGCACTAAATAAATAACACTTAGTATGGTCACAGATTGGTGTTGATCCAGGTGTACAATGCTTTGCTGGATGTGTGTGTAGGCCTGCATTATGCTTTTTCTCTACTCCGCATGGGGGGCAATTTCAGCCAGCAGAACAAACTCCTCTTGCCTTTCTCCTCAATCATGCCTTCCTCCCTCCCCTCCTTGTCCCCTCTCTCCTTGGCTGTTCATGTTTTCTCTCTCTCCCCCCCCTCTTTCCTTCCTGCCACTCCCCCGCCCTCCCCTGCCTGTTCATTCCTCACCTCCCTATTTTCTCCCCCTGTTCTTCCCCTCCCCCTCTCCTCTCTCCCTCCTTCCCTCCCAACTCTCTCCCTCCTTCCCTCCCAACTGTCTATCTGTCTCCCTCCCAACTGTCTCTCTCCCTCCCCTCCCCCTCTCCTCTCTCTCCCCTCCCCCTCTCCTCTCTCTCCCTCTCTCCCTCCCAACTGCCTCTCTCTCTCCCCTCCCTTCCCCCTCTCCTCTCTCTCCCTCCCAACTGCCTCTCTCCCTCCCCTCCCCCTCTTCTATCTCCCTCCTTCCCTCCCTCCAACTGTCTCTCTGCCCTGCCTATCCCATCCCCTCCCCCTCTGTTTCCCTTGCTCTCCTCTGATCTCTCTCTCTCCCCCCACCTCCCTCACCCTCCCTCCCTCACTCCTCCCCCTCCCCGCTCCACTGCAGACATGTTGGAGGGGCTGCTGTTGCTGACTCAATAGGAGGCGCCATTCTGTGATTTCAGCCTCGTGAGGCCAGGCCTGGTGGTAGATGGCTTACATAATGGAGGCAGGCTGCCTCTCTAGCGCCATCTACATGTCATGATGGCAAGCTTGAAAGGGAGACAGACAGAAATAATTAAATAAGGGGGGGGGGGGAGTAGTTAAGGCGGTCCTTGCCACCCATTCTTTCTACCTCACGTTTGTCTGATTGTCAGACAGACAGCAGAAAAAGCCAGTGCAATAGATTCTCTCTCTCTCTCTCTCTCTCTCTCTCTCTCTCTCTCTCTCTCTCTCCCTCCCCTCATAGGGAAATTACTGTGGTGTTGTGCACCTTGTTTTGTCACTGAGCTGAATGTAGTCAATGTGCACTATTGACCTTTGACATTGATACTGGAAGTCATGTTTTTGATGCAGCAGACCAGCCACATTGGGTCAATAGCTGTGCCTGAATATGGATGAAATAATGAGCCCTTTCTGGTGACATGGAAGGTTAATGGGGTCAGGTGTCATTGTGATCACTGAAGGCTGCTCATGGGGTTGTGTTGTGAATGTTGTCATAAACTTAAACCTGTATATGTATTCCCTATTGTTTTTCAAATAAGGTCAGGGGTTGTGTAGGGGTGATCAGAAGTTCACTCAATGTGATATCTTAAATGGCTGGAAAATCTATGTATGTTCTTGGCGGTGTTTGGAATGCGCAATACATTTTTGCTTTGCACAATTTCAGTGGCACAACTGAAAATGGTCCAGCTCTGCTTGGAATAAAAGGTCATGTTCAAGTTTTATGAACTAACTAGAAACAACCAAACGTCTATGTAAAAAGTATAGATTGTTGAGACTCTTGTTTTATTGTGATATACTGTAGATTAAAAACATGTTTAATTACATGTGACAGATGTCAAGTGAAAAACTAAATATGCTCTTTTAAACTGCATTTTGGCTTGACGTTTAACAATACAGCAGATGAACCTACTGAAGTTGTATCCTAATACGACAGAACGTTGTATGTGCCATGGAAAGCTTAGTCATTTAAAAAATGCACATCAATTCCGTTTGTGTATAGGTCTGTAAAGGTGTGCATAGATACATTATGTAAATGTTATGACATATAAGCTGTTCAATTGATCTTTTATTGGTAAAATATCTGACAAACCTTGGCCTTATTTATCCTGTATTGATTAATCGCATCTAGCCTTAAATTAGGTGTATAGTGTGAGGAGCATGAATGTAGAATATCTTACTGACCATTTTGTTTTTGTAGAATTTAATGCCACACTAAGCTCTCTAGGTGGTGCTTGCATGGGTGTTCTAATGTCTAATCCAGGGGTAGGGAACCCTGGTCCTGGAGAGCCGCAGCCCTGCATGTTTTAGATGTCTCCCTGCTCCAACACAC
>JAODOY010002919.1:0-11863 GCA_025399855.1 Forbesichthys papilliferus | reverse complement strand
AAGTACTAACATGTATCTGCTGTAGTAGAAGTACTAACATGTATCTGCTGCAGTAGAAGTACTAACATGTATCTGCTTAGTACTAGCTGTACTGTATGTATATGTGAAGCAGTGTTAGAAGGTGGCAGTGTGTTGTTGCTATGCTGGGCGTGCTAGGATGTCTCCTGTGTAAACAGTGCCGTTATCAGGTCTAGTCCATCACCTAACTCTGGTCGCATTATCTTATCACCTACCTGCTAGCACAATGGGGATGGGTGGATTCTTGTGTGTGTATGTGTGCGTGTGTGTGTGTGTGTGTGTGTGCGTGTGTGTGTGTGCGTGTGTGCGTGTGCGTATGTACGTTCGTACATGTCTGTGTAAGGGTGAGTGAAAGAGATCATTTGAGAGCATGTGAACAGGGAGTAGGAATGAAATAGACATCCTGCCTCCTGTTATGAATTAAGATATAACCTGAGAAACAGATACTGGTACAGGTATATATACACCACACACACACACACACACACACACACACACACACGCACACACGCACGCACACGCACACGCACGCACACGCACACACACATCCACGAACCATGTTTCTGCTCTAGTCATATTGCTCTATGGCTCCAGTACTAACATGTATCTGCTGTTGTAGAAGTACTAACATGTATCTGTGTAGTAGAAGTATACACACACACACACACACACACACACATGCACACACAGTCCAGATGTTATGTCCACAGACACAGCAGCAGTTAGCAGTTCAGTCATTGCTGTCCACAAGGGCATGTGAAAGTCTTCAGTTTTATTATAGCTATCCCACATTATACAACACAATGACAGAAGCAGGACCTCAACCCTCTTTAAGCACAGTAAATGGATGGTGGGGGGTGCAAAGCTGTGATAGAAGAGTGAACATGTGTAGACATGTCCTGAACACATTACTGAGCAGATAACCTGCCATGCTATCAGGTAATTGCTGGCAGCATGTCAAGCACACAAATAATTATGGTGGCAAAACACCGTCTCCACTCCAAGCTGTTTGAGGTGTGTGTGTGTGTGTGTGTGTGTGTGTGTCTGCATTCTAATGTGCAGAACCTAATCCTCGTCTTTACAAAATCTGATAAATTAGAGAAAGATGTGCAGTCTCTCACATATATTATACACACACACACAATACACACATAAACCAACATGCACACGCGTGCACGCACGCACGCACAAAATAAAAAACATCCACAAAAACATAAAAACATGCACTTTCCCAGAAACTACTTTCATGGTTGTGCGCAAACACACACAATACCAGTCACTGAGTTACCGGCATTCTTTCTGCATTAACTCTACATCGCTGGGAGAGTCCAGAGCGCCAGTTGTTGTGGTGTTGGCACCCACCCAAAAACCTTCAGCCAAAAGGGGGGGGTGGGGCACGAGGAACGGGCAACCCAATGAGAAAGGTGGTCTCCAGTTAGGGTGGTTGGAATCAATTTACTTCCATGTGTGTGTGTGTGTGAGACCCCCAAATCTACATCTTGAGATAATCAGTCAGGACAAGCTTGTGTGTGTGGAGAACTAAGAGTTTGTATTGCAATCGACCAATCACAGTAGCTGATCCCTTGTTTACACTCCTTCACACAGAGAATGGGGGAACTTATTAGTAAAATCAGCTGTTGTTGCTGTGCCCCCAACAACCAACTGTCCCCTCAATGCTAACCTCTGTATCTGTCTCTCTAGAGGCCTTAACAAGCAACAAATGTCCCTGTCCTTTATTAGCCACCCGTTATATTATCTTGCCCTTGTTTGTCCTGATCAAGAGGCCACTGTGTAATCTGTCATAAAGCCATGTAAGTCATGTTTCAGCAACCAGGCTAATGCTCCAAATATGAGTGTGGTCAATTTAGATTTGGGCTTCTGGGAAATGCTCAGTGTTTTTTGGCAGGCCCAGGGTATTGGATTGGAGAGGCCCAGAGTTTTAGGGGAGGCCCAGGATTTTGGGATGCCCAGGGTATTGGGGGAGGTCTAGGGTTTTGGGGGCCAGGGTGGGCCTTTAGCGGAGGTCTGGCCTGTGGACCTGCAGGCAGACAGGCAGGGATGTGCCCTGGCATGTCTGTGTGGTCGGTACACCGCACCCCCGATCCACACATTCCACTGAGGTATAGGGCTCTGATGACCCAACACAGGCAGCAGCACGTGAGCTGCTTTGGACACACACACACACGCACGCACGCACGCACGCACGCACGCACGCACGCACGCACGCACGCACGCATCCTTCCACGATGACCACTTAAAGAACAGTACATCTGGAAGACACATTCCACACAGCCGCTTGTTACATCATAGCAGTTGAGTGCCCGAGGTCGCATAGACACACACACATAGAGGTCGGCTTATTCACACACCTTGTCTTAGATGTGGTGTTATAACACCCAACAACACATGATATGCACACACTTGTGTGTGCTTTACACTCTTCTGCCATAAGAACTACAGCACAGCATGGGTGTAAATAATTATAATAATCATATTTAATACAGTAATATGAATCTTTATTGGTCATTTGTCTTTTAAATATCACATTGGTTTATTTCCTGTACTGGACAGGGACTGTTATTTTGTTCTACCCACCATGTATGTATCTCACTGACATCCTACAGTGTATTTTATGGACATAATATGCTTGGAAGTAGAACAATAGGACTTAAATTCCTGGGTTCTCTTGTTGGAGATACAAGATTGTTATCCAAACTTTCTTAGAGTAATTTATCTTGACGAACACTTAACTTACTGTCCTCGGATGTAAAATACCATAGCGTGAATCCCCCAAAATACAATTTTAGACATCACAATACCTATAATTTTGTCCCGTGGCTTACTTACATTGTCTACACTTTAAACAGTTAAATTATTGTTTTGAGATGTGACGCTCCACATTATGGCTTTATCGGTGTTAAGTATCGTCGGCCTCATCAGAGGATTCCTGTCTGTCCCTGCATGTCTGAACAGCATCTGTTAAATTCTGCTCAATTAGACTAGAGGAAGAAGGATATGGCAGCAAAGCCACATCTCGTGTGATTTTAGGGGACCAGTGCATGCGTAAAAGTGAAGGAATACTAGGTTGAGATGTGAGTCTACAGCAGGGGTGCCAAATCCTGATCCTGGAGTGCCACTGTCCTAGATAGATATATACTTTATTGTCCTCTTGAGGAAATTTGTTTTGGGTTCTACAAGCCAGATACAGTAAAACACAATATACAAGATATTACAGAAATAAATAAATAGATACTAAAATACATAGTGCAATATAACACATACAACATAGAATAAAGGCATAAAATTGTCAAAAAGAAAATAGTACTGTATCGAAGCAGCAAGAACCCGCGTCGCCAGCAGAGCAGCGCCACGATGCCACTATTCGACGTCCCAATGTCCTGCATGTTTTAGATGTCTCCCAGCTCCAACACACCTGATTCTAATGAATGGGTCGTTATAACAAGCCATTCATTTGAATCAGCTGTGTTGGAGCAGGGAGACATCTAAAACATGCAGGGCAGCGGCCCTCTGGGACCAGGATTGGGGACCACTGCTATACACTAAAAGGCTTACTGAGAAAGCTTCACTCCGTCTTCATTTCTACAGTGTGACAAAAATCCAAGAGAGCCCAACAGCAGCCATATGTATCTTTGAAGCTACCTCAGACACGACATCCTTCTGACACCTATTGTTATTCCAAAAAAGCGTTAGCTGGCTTCCTTTCAGGACTCAGGCAGTCTTTAACATCCTGTTTAAAGAGGCTGGAAGGTTTAACTGGAGCTTGTTTCCCCTGTGGGGTGGGCAAAACTGTAACGCATCTAGTCTATGACACCCAGGCCATTGCAACACAAGACAAAAACACTTGTACACAAGCACACAATCACTGGAGACAAGTGTTTCTCTCTCTCTCTCTCTCGCTCTCTCTCTCTCTCTCTATCTCTCTCTCTCTCACACACACACACACACACACACACACACACACACACACACACTACTCAATAGTAATGTAGTCCAATGTATACAGGTTAAAATGCAGGATGGGGAACTCCCAGCACTAAAATCTACTTTGGTAAATAACCACTAGCTTTTGTGAGTGTGCATGTGTGTGTGCATATATATATATGTGTGTGTGTGTGTGCGTGTGCGTGTGCATGTGTGTGTGTGTGCGTGCGTATGTGCGTGCGTATGTGTGTATGCGTGTCATGGGACATCTCTGATGTCTTCAGGTTCACATACAGCAGATTGTGGTACTTAGAAGTGACAGGGGCATGCACTATGCAGGGTTGTCATGCAGAAACACATCCCTTCTGAACCCAAGCAGCCTATTCAACTGTACCTGTGCCTGTACAACTACAATAACCACCCAGTCAGAGATCCATTGAGGAATGCCACATATTTATGATGATATTGATGATCTATCAGACATGAGTTATAGCTCCAAAGTGAAGAATACTCTAGTGGTCTGGACTCTTGAGTCCCAGCTGAGAGATCACGGCTTTGTGCCCATCTTCATCTTGCATCCTTTATCAAGATGTCTAGCCCCTGCTTTATTTGTTTTAAGTAATTTTGGACGATGGCAAAATGAAATTATGTTCATTATTTTGTAATAGTTCTAGGCTAGATATAACAGTCTGTATGTGGCACAGTAACCACCTGCAAATAGAGAATACTTTTCCCAGATGAAAGGTCTTTCCACTGTATGGTTAAAGTTCAAGGCAAGGCACATAAAAGATTTATTTTCAGTGGATCTGTACACAAACATTGTGCTTGTAAGTACAAGCATAAAGATTGCTCATTCTAAAGAACTCTGTCATATGGCCTTGCATCTGCAAAACAGCTGTTGTCTGCATTACTGCAACATTTACAATGGACCTTCCACCAGAGTTTGATTCAATCTGCTTAATCACTAGGGATGGGTATTGTTAAGATTATAACATTATTACTACTCTTACTGATACTGCTTATCGATGCAGCAGTTTAAATTTATTCTTAATGGTTCTTTTAGGGGGGTTCAACAGGGAAAACCATTTCCTCATTAGCCTACAGTACATTACAGCAGCCTATATGAACATAACTTTAATATGTAAAATAATTGACGGGACACCAACCACTTTAATAGATAGCTGACAATATCTCAATGTTAAAGCCATAAACATTTTCATAGAATCTGTTTAATACACCAATAATTGTGTTGTTGAATGCTGTAAACCTGGGCCTATTTATAAAGACAGCTAGAGCTAGTCTGCAGTGAAACAGGATATTTGAGGATATTGAGACCATTCTTATAGCTCTATGACTGAACATGGAAAAGTGTATTCTTTGTGCTCGCTGCTCGTGTGTGCAGTAAGTAAGTAAGTAAGTACATTTTATTCATATAGCACATTTTCAGCCGGTGGAAAGGATCTCCCATTCTCCAGCAGCCAGTGATAGGCACCATGCAAGCACCAGTGAATTTTATTTTGAGATTCCCAGCGTAGCCTACAGTATTTTGTATTAATGTAATGTGCCATGGATGTATGAACCAGCAATAAGCTAAACTTTATTTTATTTATTTAAATAAAATTCCAGTGCTTGATTAAATTAGAAAATGACTGTTAATGACACTCTGTATGATGTATGGTTGGATGTTATTGCCAGATGTCCGACAGAGAACCCGACCTTAAATCTGGTGGGCGTGGCTAACTCACTCCTAGCAAAAGGTCTAATGAGACAAGCCGGCCTCCTCTAAATGACTGACAGCAGTTTGTGTCTCACCTAGAAATATAAATGGGAAGAAAAAAGGCAATGGGCAAATTGAAAATGTGATTATCCAGCGCTTCTGTAAAAATTGGGAATTGAAAAAAGAAAAGAAAAAAGCAATGTACAAATTAAAAAAGCATTTTGCAATTGCTTCGTGGTCACATTAGAAAAATTTGTATTTTTAATTGTAATAATCATACATAATTATATGAATCGTTATACTGCATATATACATAAATAACTAATTCACTTTTTTATTATCAAATAATTTATTAATGTTTCTGTTTATTTATCCATTTAACCGTTAATTTGCACATTTCCTAATTTTTTTCTTAATTTCGATTTGTCAATTGATTGATCAATTGAGTGGTACAAATGGGCCCCCATATGAAAATGTCTCTTCACACCATCTACTGTTAAAAATCATCCAAGGCTATCTTCCTCAAACCTACTGTATATTTGCTCTTTAAGTCAAATAGAATGATGTGAAAACTTTAACACAATGATGAGTGCAGAGTATCTGCTGGGATAACCATGTTTGCATCAGTCAAACAACTGCTGATTCCCCCTTAAGGCATTGCATGTCTGGGTTGAAGCAATGTATGTCTGTCAGCACAAAGATATTCTTCAGAGCTGCTTGATTCATCGGGGAGCAACCAGCCTCGGGCAGAAGGACATCGTTGTAATGTGTTCACTTCGAAGAACACATTGGGTTTTAACATTCTACAACAGCTGAGACATTTGCCTTACAGTATACCAGCACAGGCTAGCCACCTCTACGTTCTGTCATCTGTGTGCATAACACACAGGTACAGTGATGCTGAAGTATCTCTCGTTTTGCAGCTGACCACTTAATAACTTCTGATGTATTCCCTGTAGGGATATGCCGCTTTACACACATTTGAAACACTAGTCCATTGTTGGAGTATCCTTCTGGATTCCTTTGATAAATTAATAGACCCTGAGGAGTCCCTCAGTTCAGTTACACAAATTACACGGGTGGCTGCTATAAATCGTTTTGAAGGCCCAGGGAAAAAAAGAGACAATTGGTAAGATTTAAAAACACATATCATTCAGGGGCTCCATTGAGGTTCCTTGCCATCTGTCAGAGTTTGGAAATAAGGATACTTCTCTAAGCAAGGAATACAGGAAGTCGTAATAACGGGTTGCAAATCCATTGTTTTGTTTTGGGGATTGTGGGATTTAAATACATTTTGGCTATATATAATGTGTTTGTGTCAATATGCTGTTTTAGTTAGTATTATGTGATCTACCACACATTTGTGACAGCTAGCAAATATGGTACATTTTAGACTACCTAAAATAGGCAAGGTTATATCGACCACACCTAGCAACAAATGAGCTGTGGCATATTGTATCATCCATGATATATCGGTACAATTCCTGCACATGACAAGAATCTGTCTTGCTGTCTGATATTGATGATATAGTTGGTGAAGTATGCATATATGCATGGGCATCTCACACAGACATTAAAACAAGTATACAAAGCTACTCCTTAGGGTTTGAAAGAAGAGCAGTGAAGCTGGATTGGGGGCTATTTCCAGTCTCCTTGACTGAGCAAGCATAAGGCTATGGTTGGTGACGTAAAGCAACATGAAGAAACATGGTACCCAAAATTATTTTGGTTTACTTATAATACATTTCTTTCAGTGCAATTGATTTAGGTTGGTAGTATGTGTACTAATTCACTTAACTCTTTAAGGGGTAGGCCTACTTTTGTATATTTCAATAAATATAACACTATAAGTTAACTTATAATAGTTAGTTAGTTACTTAGTTAGTTAGTTAGTAAGTTAGTTAGTTATCAAACCATACAATTATTTCTCTCCAGTGTGCACCTGATTGAATTAGTGAATTATGATTCATCAAGCAGATAGACACCCCTTCTATACTATGCCACTGCTGTACAAAGTCATAAACTGTGAAAATCATAGGAGGAGGCCAGCAGTTTGTGGTGTGTTGCGGTGATAAAAGCTTCTGCTGGCTGTCTCAGGCAAGAGGTTAATTTGTTTACCGCCGCTGATCAACACCTGTCTAAACAGAGAGATGGTGATTGACGGGAGGACTGCAAGGGAAAGGGTGCAGCTTTTGTTTCTCTTACTCTGTAGGGTCCCAGGAAATGATGGACGACCAGTGGAACAACAAGGTCCCTCCTGACGTGCCTTCCTCTCTTTGCTTCTCATTTGTTATAGTAATAGTCGCAGCATTTTGGTTCCTGACTCTCCCTGTACCTGCTCCTCTGTAAATTCTTAACATTCTTTCCTATTTCCTCAATATTTTTCCACTACTCGCAGTGAATATAACTTAACTTCATAATTGTGTTTTGTGCTTTTATGTTTGTTGCTAAATATGGGTAAGCAAATGCAAAATCCTTTCCAAAATGAAATGCGTACCTAAAAGTTCACAGAAACATGCTGACCTAAAAATGCCCAGATGTGCTGTGATATATAGCAACAGTTAATTTAACAGAATCTAAACTCCTTGTGACAGGAATCCACACCAGAAACATGTCACATCTTCTTGTGTATCAACTTGTGTAAAAACTCATATACTGTTTGATATTATTACAGTAGGCTTATAGCACATTACTTTTCTAATATCCACTCTTTCACCTAACTGGTCTTATTCCTGAGATATGTTGTTTCTTTTAAAGTAACAATAATATTTTCATTGGGATGTTGGCTATATACAAACTTGTGCCTTTACAGAGTTGAGTTCTGGGTCCAACTGAATAAAAGGGTCTTCTGTAGTTCTATATCAACATGTTGACTTTTACAGAGAGCACCACCTTTATATCTGATGGCGGTGTCTTTAAGGAGCTGGTTTATGATCTGTGTTCTGACTTTGACAACAACATTTGAATGTAAAAAGAAAGTAATGTCGCCAGTTATAAAAGTAATATTGCCATTTATAGCACATATTCTGAGACATAATTAACTTAGTGGCTATGCTGAAAAGTTATGAACAGACACAAAGACTGATTCAGATGCAGTCTGAGGCTCGTCAGAACACAGCGCTGGTTTATGATCTGTGCCCTGTAATGACAGACGTTGAGCATGGAATGCAGGAACAGTGGCCCCCAACCCCGGCCCCCCAACACACACACACACACACACACACACACACACACACACACACACACACAAACACACACACTTTAAATTAAATAAAAACCTGGATGACAGCTGAGGAAAAATAAATTGAGGTACAGTACATGGCCCAACCCTACAATGATCAATCACACGCGCGCACACACCAGGGTTACCAAATGTTTGACGAAAGTGGGACATTCTTTCAGATCAAACGATGCAATTTGGACAGGTCAATTGACTCCGATTGCGATCTCGTTACGCCGCCCGCACATTACAGCCACCCGACTGTCGGTGGATCTGGACCATAGAACTATAAATGACATCCATTTTCAACATGCAGTTGGAGAGCGATTAGAGGCGCACATCATTATTAGCCTTTGTGTTGTTGGAGACCTTGTAGCGTTTCAGTCAAAACATTTTTTTTATGTGTAAAAAGTTACATTACAGATCTAAATCCATTTTAAGTTCACTTGTATTCAGATTTTGAGACCTATATAACTTTTTGTCATATCAGTTTCGCTGCTGGAAACGCTTTGAGTTTGGTTTCACGTTAATGAATTGACAGAACATGACCTACCTTCAAAATCGGATAAAATCCCCTCCAGGTGATCATTCACTGAGAAGTCCGACATTCTGCCTCCCTGGCCGTTTATAACTCCGCCCGAGCACAGAAGAGCAACAAGCTAAACAGTTATTCAAATCAAATCTGGTATTCCTAAGAAAAAAAACAACAAAACACCTTTAGCATTACATAAATGGCGTGGCGTGTAGTAGCCTATGAGAATCTGATAACTTGCCAGCTACTCGCATCCGAGAGCCAGAGAGAGTTTTTCGGTCTGCGGATCCGCGGTGGAGGGGCGAACAGGTCTCTGATTTGCGCCGCCTCTAATAGTCCCCTACACCGCTACCCCGCCCACCCCCCTCCACCCACCCCCCCCCCCCCCACACACACACACACACACACACACACACACACACCAAACTCCCTTCCCCCTTAACGAATGGGGCTGGAGGAAGGAAGAAGGCGGCAGTAAAAAGAGAGCGACCACTTCGCCTGGGTCCCCCAGGCAACACCTGGAACTAGAGTTAGTCAAATGTATTTTACCCTCTAACACACACATACACACAGCAGCCTCTTGCCCATAATCCCCACCATAACATGATGTCTATAGTTATTCTTGTTCAAAACAGAAAAGTGAGAAACTACATCTTATAGGCTATGAAAACCTAGGTTCACGAAAATGACCACATTTAATAAATAATAATGTTGCATATATTTTGGGGCTGTAATATTTAAGAAATGTGTGTGTTGGACCCCACATTAGCATAACATATTCTATGCATACACACAGCTTTTAAACAACATTTCATTACTTTGAATACACTTTACCCTATCATAATACAATCCTAATTCACACAGATGCACGTGAGTGTGCACACACACACACACACACACACACACACACATACACACACACACACACACACACAAGAAATGGTGTATCTGGCGGCTCTGAAATAGGGAGGATAAATATCACGTACTCTTTTTGTGTGTGCGTGTGTGTGTGTGCGTGTGTGTGTGCATGCGTGTGTGTGTGTGTGAGCGAGAGAGAGAGAGAGAGAGAGAGAGAGACGGAGCGATATAACTCACTCTAAGGTACAATGTCTTGTGTGTGTGCACGTGCATTTTGTGTGCATGCATGCATGTGTGTGTGTCCACACTAGTTTGTGGTAACTGTGGAAATTCAGTGTTAGGATTATGGCTCCTTGCACACCCATTTATCTCTCTCTCTGTAAATTGGCTTGTGTTTCCTGTGATGTGCTTGATAGCTGCAGACGACGAGTCTATGTGTGTGTGTGTGTGTGTGTGTGTGTGTGTGTGTGTGTGTGTGCATGTGTGTGTGTGTGTGTGCGTGTGTGTGCGTGTGTGTGTGTGTGTGTGCGTGTGCATGTGCGTGTGCATGTGCGTGTGCATGTGTGTGTGTGCGTGTTCCTATTTGCCTTCAGGCATCTCCTTGATTCAGTCAATGCACATACCAGTACATACAGATGGGGAGACATGTCATATAAAGGGTGAGTTTGATGCTTCCACTACAGTGGCAGGACAGGTAACGCGGCGTAACGCCACATGTTCATGGCCAAGGCACTGCTCCATTGCGACAAGAGCAAACCTATCTCATGCTATTCCAGCGTGTGGCCTCAATATGTCACGGACTAGTCAGTGTGTGACAGTCTGTTAAATCAACAATAATAACTAATATTCTCCATAATCACATTTTGCATGAGCTGTACGATAAAAAGTTTATTGGGTTTCCTGCAACCAAGGGAATATCAGACATGGATTAAAATGCATCAATGTAAACCTATATGAAGTATACATTATGAACCTGCAATAATGTTCCACATCAGTATGACATCAGGACAGAACATTATTGTTCAGTTTCCATGGTGCACTGGCCCAAGGTTCTATCCAATAATAACCCATAATGAAGCATAGTCAGCGGTCAGATTTACCATGACAAAATGGGGATAACCAAAAACAGGATATGCTGCTTTGTGCCTCAAAACTGTTGACGAATATGCCTCATAAGCACAAAGAATAACTATACATGCCACTATCCTGTTATCCTGTGCATCTTTAAACTCCAGTTGACCCAATGTGCTTATTGGCATAGCTGCTGCATGCAGGCTCCATGCAGGCTCCACGCTTGTTGCCACAGTTATCCAAACAACTTGTGCTTAATAGAGTACAGTATAAGAACACTGTATGGTTGGAGCTGCATTCCCACATGAGTAAACCTACAGTAAACAACTGCAGTGGAAATTAACTATGCTTTCCTGTGACCAAGACATGAATGCAGAGTGAAACAACATTAAACATCAAGATTTACATTTGATAACACTTTCCCATAAAAGCCTGGAGGGCTCTAGTATACTGGGGTATATTTATGGTCATATAAAGTTCATTTTACAGTGTAACAAATCAATAA
>JAODOY010002918.1:0-11863 GCA_025399855.1 Forbesichthys papilliferus | reverse complement strand
ACTAAACAATTTTTTTTTTAAAATGACATACAAAAAAAAAAATTTAAGAAATATGTCAACCCCCCCCCCCCACCCCCACCCACACACACACACACACACACACACACACACACACAGCTACCGTAGGAGATAACGTATGGCAGTGTCATCTGTCTGGTATCACTAGCCTCTTTTCTACATGTATTGGAACAATATGTGATATTGACAGCAATGTGATATCTGTGTGAATGCGATAAATTGTAAAAGGGTTCTTAGGCCTTCGTCAGTAATAGGCCTACCACGGTCTCCTTTATGAAGACTATGTCTTCAAAAAGCCTGGAAAAATGTAACATTATGACATTTAAAGACTATTCAATTTGTTCAAACGAATTGCCAACTTCTATATATGGAGAGACAGTTCCCTCTGCTGGACAACTTGTGAACTGTAGTAATAGCGTTTGACAGTTTTGGAAACGAGACTCGTGTCTTTAGAAAAGAAAATGTATAATTAATCCTAACCTAATTGTTGAATGTAGTCTACATGTGTTTGTATACAATTATATTCTGTAATAATAATCACATATATATATATATAATGTAATATAATGCATTTCATAAACTGCTAGTAATAATCCAGGTGCATGGAAAATATAATATTCCAAGGATCTGGAATAAGTGCCTTTTTTAAATAAAAAAAAACGTTAAATTGAGTGCGCATTGCAATAAACAAGTGAATACCATGGACCTATGAATATATAGGGGATACATACAATATATCGCATAGAGATTGCATCTGCATCATCTATCTGTATTGACTAATACTACATATAATACTTTTATATTCAATGGGGTAGATGTTTATTTAGGCCATAGGTGTAATCTGAAATGTCAACCTCCTTGCTTTGGTGTTTTCGCCTCTATAACTCTATTGCTGATTGGTCCAGAATTGGCTTTCTACAGATCCTGTCCAATCAGAATAGTGAAAACATCAACCGTGGTACAATGGGGAAGATGATCTGCCAGATGAAAGCCACATTAGTGGAATAAAAACATCAACCTTCTGCGCGTCAATGTTGCTGCAGCGTCTGTAAGTAACATGCCTTATTACGGTATTTAGTCAAATAAGGAATGCCGACGTCCTAGGCAATAAAACACCCCACACAAGTGTCAGTGTTGCTTGGGCTAGCTAGCGAACATTCAGCTAGCCCTGTGTCTATTAATACGTTAATCACCGATAACAGGTGATACTTTTAACAAAAAGTTTGTTATTTTGCCGGTACTGTGATTCTTCCAATGCCGATTTATTACATTTGAACGCTTCTGTTATTTAAACGACATGTCAAGTGTGTTTTAGAGCAGCGAAGTGACGAGCTAGAGGACGCACAACACTGACGACGTGTTGAGAGACCAACCAGTAATGGTGCAGGGAGAAGCAGAGTTCTCAGGCAGGTGAAGCATACTGACGCGTCTAAAAGATATACATGACGAACTAGTAGCCCATTTAATGCGTTCAGTATGTTGTTATTATTTAATAACTTAATATAATGTACTAATAAGAGGTTTAAGAGGTTACGGACAATACTTAGTTCTAAATAATTGTTGTGGTTCGTATGAGAATAAGCTTTGTGCGGCACCCTGTTTATTAATCAGCTACTGTAAATAAAAACATGTCACCTTGAGCCTAACTTAAATATAATCATCGCTACTGTTGATGCAGGCCTTGTTTACTATCTTTATTATTGACCTCAACAGTATATAAATTGAAACTGCACTACAAATGCGCATTGAGCACATTACATAATAATTATAATAACATCATAAGTATAATATAAGGGAGATTTTGGTAAGATATACATGCTCACTAGATCAAACTTGATATTTGGTTCATGTTACCATGAAGTGCATTATCACATAATAGCCTAATGCTTCAATGTGGATCTAAAATGTAATCACACGTAGGCAGAGGCCTACATGGACAAATTCGGCTTTATCACTTAGGCCTACATTTTTATATAGAATTTGACCTGGTTGAGTTGATGTTCTAAATGTGCCTTTACAGCCAGCTATTACTGCAGTATTACACACAAATACTTGCAAAGTACTGATTACATATTAACATTTTGGAATTGCATAGGCTAAAAGTTAGCATACTGCTCTCATATACACCAATGCTTCCTTATTAGCTTTAAATACAAATGTTTACATTTTTTCCATAGCAGCCAGAAGCGTTCATCTTCGGGAAATGCTGTACTCTGCACTGACCATTAAAATGGTAAGTTAGAAATGTAGGCTAAGAATATATTTTGTATAAAATTGTATGATGTTGAAAAATGAAAAATACATGAAGTTTATCACTTTTTTAATGCTTCTGTTGTTATTGTTAGTTTTTTACCCTTCACATGACACGTCTTAATAACATTTACATTTGTTTCATCAGGTGTGAAA
This sequence comes from Forbesichthys papilliferus, assembly GCA_025399855.1. Taxonomy (NCBI): domain Eukaryota; kingdom Metazoa; phylum Chordata; class Actinopteri; order Percopsiformes; family Amblyopsidae; genus Forbesichthys; species Forbesichthys papilliferus. The sequence goes on along the minus strand of JAODOY010002918.1, from coordinate 9,439 downwards.
GCAGTCTTGTACTTGTTGCTGTGAGAGAACTGCATGTAGAAGAGAATTCCACCATTAGAGATGATGGATGATTCACCTCGCTTATACATATCTGAATACGCGGACGATGAAGATATTGTGGAGGATGAGGAAGGTGAGATGAGGGAGGCTCATCACGAGGAAACTTTTGACGATGACCATGATTATGTTTACCAGCAGGATGCGCGGTCACTTCCCGCTCGGCAAGGTGAAGGGCGTCATGGAAACAGCCAAAGCCTAAACCGTGTCGTCCGGCCCTCCACACATAACCAGACACACTCATACAGACATCACAACACCAGCCAGGCGTCAAGGCCAGTTCATGCTCCAGGCAGTGCCACGCAAACTGTAGACGCTTCTCCTCATAGTGCTTCTAGTGCTGCTGTGCCCAGGGTGGCCGCTATTAACAAACAACAAGGGAATCTAGAAGATGTGAATCATTCTTGCAAGTACTGCCAAAAGGCTTTCAATACACATACTAACAAACGCAGACATGAGCGCAGGATCCACGAGCGGCATCTTCGGCTAAAACGACGCGACGAAACCCAGCAGGAACATCTGGAGAGGGCGCCCCCCGGTGGCTCTGTACAAGAACCGCAGCTCAATGAAGGCACAGCCCCCATAGCCGCTCTGGACAGTGTCGAACATGCGCAACAGTACATGCTGGACGTGTCGAGCAGCGTCTCAGAGAACCTCAGCTTTTACATTGATGGAAAGATCGTGTCAACAAGCACGGTTAGCAGCTGCGAAGTAGTCGATGTTAACTCTGGATCTTCTCACATCATGGGGCTGGACACACTGATTTTGGACCCGGCCCAAATCAGCCAGGCTCTGAATTCAGATGTGCTGTTGAGTAGCGAGGTAACTTTCCAACCATCGGCAAAGAGGAGGACTGCTACTCCTCCTCTTTTACCCCAAATTAAAACTCAACTGGAGTCTGAGGTGATGATGTCCTCTTCGTCGGCATCGCTAGTGTCCACCCTAATAGAAAATCTTCTTCCCCAGAGTACAGACCCAACAGTTTTACAGAAGACTGTGTTCGTTTCTCCCAAGTTGAAACAAATCCTGGAGAAGCAAGACGGTCTTAAACCTACGCTGGCCCTCATCGCGGACGGACATAAACTTTGTCCACCTCTCTCTTTGTCTGTCCTGCCTGCAGGAGCAGCAAGGTTTAAGAGAAGAACAGGACCGCCGCCCACATCGCCACAGCAACACACGGTGTCGGAGCTAGAAACGGGAGATTCCGAATGCGTTATTATAGTCCAGAGCGAAATGCAGCACGCCTTACCTCTGCACACCGCATCCACTGGAGATAATTCAACTCCACCTGTAAAGGAGCCGGTAACCAGTCACGTCGTAGCCGAGAGCTGGCCCTCAATCACTGGTGGCAATTCCTGTAACCAACAACCGCTGGATCTCTCCTACACCATTAATAGACGTGAAGGCGTAGATGGCAGGCTGGAGGCTGTGCTGGACCTGAGCGTACAGAAAAGGCATTCCACTGATCCCGCAGAGCTGACGTTGAACTTGGCCACTCATCCGCTCGTTAAAAAACCCAACGCCTTCGTGTTGGAGAAGGTGCTACTTAACGAGTACGTAGCGCGCGACGACGCGGCGCAAGGCATTAATGCGGGAATGCCTTTACTCACGGACGTTGCCGTAGTTCCGGGTTCAGACCTGGCCTCCTCGATGCAACCGCTCGACGACGAGCTTGTTTACGGCCTCGCGCTGCCCGCCGGCTCTCTCGCGCCGCCACCACCGTCGTCGTCTCTGACCCCTGTTTCCCTGCGGCCCGCCTCAGCCTCCTCGTGCGCTATAGCGCTCGCTTCACAAGCCTCCCACTCGACACTGCCGGCAGCTCCTTCGCTAATCACGGTGCTAGCTCCGTTGTCAGCTTCCGCTTCTGACCCCTCGCACCAGGCCTATGGGGTTTTGACCCCTGAGGGGGCCCCCGAGCCCCTCGTAATCTGCGCAGAAAGTTCGATAAGCCCTTCAGAATGCGATTTAACAGCCGCGTTTTCAGCCGCAAGTGCAGCAAATCTTGTTACCTTGTCGCAACCTCTTGACTCGGACCTGCGTCTGCCGGGCCATATGTTTCTCGCTGATCCAATTTCTCTCGATACGCACATGCTAGAGACGGCCATTGGCTCAGAGGTGCCGTTCACGCCCACTGTGACTTTGAACAATTCCCTTCTGAACGCTTACGATATAACCAGCAACACGGTGTTGATAGAATGCACAATTGCCCTTGACGCACCAGGGAATATTCCTCCTGCTGCAATTGCTTCACAAGAGAATACTGTTGAGCCTTCAGCCCCCACACAATTGGTTATAAATCGCAACGAACAGCAGCAGCAGCAGGTGGTGTCATTGCCTAACTCTCAAACGGTTCTCATGTCCTCTATCGCAGAATCCGTTACCCTGTCAACCACCCCTCCAGATGCGTCCGAGTGTCCGGTCGCCGACGCACCTCTTCTCGGCCCCGAGCCCGATGATTGTGAAGGAGAGCGGCAGCCGGCGCCACCCCCGAAAGACGAGGAACCCGCCGACGGCGATTCCTCAGCCGCTCATGACGTCTCACCCAAAACTCTGCTCCCTCCGGAGCCGGCCGACATGATCGAGCCCCCAAGTAACGACGCGCCTGACGGAGAGCAGCAGCAGCAACAGCAGCAGCAGACGTTCGCCAAGAACTTTGCGTGCAACGTGTGCAACGCGCCTTTTCACTCGATGAAGGAGCTCGGCCGCCACGTGGGCGAGCACGCGGACCAGTGGCCCTACAAGTGCGAGTTCTGCGTGCTTCTCTTCGGCGCGCCAAGCGACCTGCTGGAGCACCGCGCGAAGCTCCACGGCGTCGGCGCCACCTACCTCTGCGGCGCGTGCACCAAGGAGTTCGTCTACCTCTGCAACCTGAAGCATCACCAGGAGGAGCTGCACCCCGGCCAGCAGTGCACGTACACTGAGGAGGAGAAAGGAAAGCTGCGGCCGCCGAACTACAACAGCGCCGCTAAAGTCGACCCGGAGGCTTCCGAAGAGTCTGAAAAACCTGTGAAAAAAGAAAAGGGTGACGTCGATACAGCGGCCGAAGAGCTCCTGACTACTATTAAGATCTTGGCCTCAGACGGGGGCAAGGCCCTCAATGTTCGCCTGGGCCTTAACCAGCACTATCCCAGCTTCAAGCCGCCTCCCTTCCCCTACCACAACAGATCACCCGCCGGATCCATGGCCTCGGCCACCAACTTTACCACACACAACATCCCGCAGACCTTCAGCACGGCCATTCGTTGCACCAAGTGCGGCAAGAGTTTTGTTAACATGCCGGAGCTGCACAAGCACATACTTGCCTGCGCCAACGCCAGCGACAAGAGACGTTACACACCCAAAAAGAATCCCATCCCGCTTCGCCACTTCGCTAAAGCTCAAAATGGAGTGCTTTCCACAACAAACTCTACCAACGGCTTAAACGGTTCCCACCACGGTAGCCAGGGCAACCGGTCTAAACCGTACCAGGAGCCAGTCAAGCTGACGTTCAGCAAGACAAAGAAAAAGTTAATTCAGAGGGCGATGTCGCAGAGGTACAAGTCGGCCACGGCGTCCAATAAAACCACCTCCGCCGGCGGCGAGCAGGAACTGTTCGCCTGCTCACACTGCAGCAGGGAGTTCACGCTACGCCGCAGCAGGACCAAGCACATGACCGTCTGCCCCAAGAAGCACAAAACGTCAAGGGGCAGGAAAGATGGAGTCTCCGTCACCAAGGAAAACAACGGAAGCCTGCGTAGGGTTGCAGCCCACCCCGAGGACAAGCGTCAAGCCCAGGAGGGCACAGACCGTGCTCAGCCCTCCAGTCCTGCTAAGAGGCCCGCTGTCCTGCCGGTGCAGACCGTCTTGTCCGCCAAGAAGAGTAAGACGGGAATAAAAGAGACGCCCATCGTCCCGGAGCCCCCCGTGTCTCGCACCTTCACCGCATCCATGCGGCAGTACAGTCGGGTGCAGCCCGGCGTCAGAGAGGTGCCCGTCAAAATCACACTGAAAAAAACGCCACAGTCTCCGGGCTCCTGGGAATCCAGGGAGCAGCCGCTTCCCAGTCTCTGCAGAGAAGGTGGGAGTGCCAATAGCAGCCTGCCACAGAATGCTGCATCAAAAGATAAACCGGTGACGACTCGGCGGTCTCCAGGCGAAAACCAGGTAAATAGATCATGCTTTATTTACATCAGTTGGCACAGTGATAAAATGTAGAGGCGTGCAGATTTTAAGGGGGGTGAATTACGTCTATTGATTTGTGCTACACTGTGTTATCTCACGGGGTATAAATAAATGACATCCCATTCTGAAAACCAGCCATAATATCCTATAACGTTGTTGTTATTATTACGATGATGACGAATGTACTTATATTTAATGTACTTCCTTTTCTCTTTAGGAGCCTGTTGTGTGAACCACCAACGTCTTCATTAACTAATTCTGTTTTCAAAGAAGACGAATGTAGCTCCGCCTACCGTAGCCTTCGGGAGGACGGCGTGCCGGACTGGGCAGAGAATGACTCCGTACAGAAGCCTGCAGTGTGTTGCTGTAATTATTAACCAGTATTTGCATACTTTTATAATAGTAGTAGTAGCAGCAGACGGTGTAGGTCTCAGGAAAGGATCTGCTGTGACGGGCTGACGCATGTCAGAATGCAGAGGTATGGAGTGGGGTGAGGGTGCGCTGACCTGACCTGGGAGACAAGATGGGTAACGATCGTATTTATTTCCCCGCATGTAGTTGCACTTATTCCTCCAATTGGGTCTGTGGCCTTTTTCTCTTTTTTTTTAAACTCTTATCGCATGCTCAGTGTGCAACACATTAACTTTTCACGTAATACCCTGCAGATTATGGCCTACACATCTAGGCGTGCTTATCGTGATGCAGGTATGCATAATGTAGTTCATTAACAAGGCTGGATTTAATGCAGGATGAAAACCTGCATTAAATGAGTCATGAATGAAATTAAAACAAAACTAAGCTGTCTGCCGATACACGCCTATAATCGACAACTGTAACGGAATTTAAAGTAAAACTTGTGAGCTGCATATATATTTATATATATAAATATAAGGGAAATCTGCACTATTACTTTTGTATATTATTTTGTAATAAATTAAGTATTGATTTGAATGTACCCTTTGCTAAATTTAATTCCAGAACACGTGCAATTCAAAATTGTGTGTGTAAATTATACTGTATATAATCGGTTTTGGGAATAATTTATTTATTATGACTGCTAATTCTACTCAGACTAATACTCATGATGTGCCATCATAAATGTGAAGTGTCTTATTGTTACTAAAAAAAAATAATGTTCATATATTTATGTAGTAATCTCAACCCACATGATTGTCATATTGAATCCAGCTCATATTTTCCCTTGGTGGCAGTTTAAAAAAACAACCTGGAAACAAATCATTTGCACACATTTTACAAATGCATAACAAAGAAAAAGTCACTGATTTCTTTAGAAATATAAAATGAGATTAGTTTGCCATCATGGATTTCATACTGAACTGAACATTCACAGTCTCATCTAAAATGTGTCTCATGAATATGTACAGTACAAATCAAAGAATGGAATGTTTGCAATGACAGGGTTGTTCCTGACTTGGTCCTGTGTGTGTGTGTGCGCGTCATTTTTGTGTTATTGTTTTAGGCATTACAGGGTAGTTGATGTTTTTCAGCATTGGTCAAATAGGACTTTTCCTGTTGGTGAACCAGTTTGTATGTCCAGGATGATTTGAGAGAATGTTTAACTGTGAAAAGTGCTTGTAGCATCTCAAACGTGTAATACAAATTAGTTGTTTATATTTATTAATTTAAAATCAAATTTCAATCTCTTGGATGGTTATTGTAAGTATGATTTGCACTAATGTTTATGTATTCCAAGCGCGTGTTAAAATAAATGGAGATTTGGGAGTTTACACTGACATGCTTATGTGGAATTTCTTTGGTCTACTGAACGTTTTCATTAATTAGAAATACACAACTATCTGTACAGTTGCTGCTACACTTTAATAAGAGAATGTATCAAATAAGTATCTTCTACTTCCTGTTGCTACACTTTAATAAGAGAATGTATCAAATAATTATCTTCTACTTCCTGTGGTGGTGTTCATATACAAATATGATTCAAATATACCTTCTATCATGTGACTAGTTCTGCAGTAACAGTGGGAATTACTACAGTAGGTCCAAGATACAATTTATGGATTGTAAAGTATACATTTAACCCCAGTCATCAAATGTATGTCAATATTCAATTAGTCAAGGAATGACATGCAACCTGCATTCGGTGGAATTTAAATGAGTATTTAACTGGTATTGTGGGAGCAAAATGGGGAAGCAGGCTGTGCATGCTTCTTTGTTAGTGTGGTTTCTACGTTTTACAGTATATTGCTAGCCACTACCAGCCTGCCAGTTACTGACGTATCACTGTAATTCGTATTTTCCCCTGTGTGTCCTGTCTCATAAAATGTAAATACAGTACGCAGTAGTTAAGTCAGGTTGAATAATTTTATTTCCATGTAGGCTACAGGTTATTTGGTTATGTGGACATCAATCTGCCATTCAGTCCTTTAATGGCTGAGGGTCATTTACCACCACTCTTGGGTGAATTGTTGATACCGTCGACCTGACGATTTCAGCACCAAGTACCCTGCCAGAACCCGACCTAAAATTCTCTTTTTGGACATGGACATGCTCGATTAGGAAGCCAAGCCTTAACAGTCGTTCCTTCTTACTGGGTGTAGTAGACCTCTGATACATTTTGAAACTATTGGACAGCATTTAACCAATCAACGTTGCTGTTTTGATCTAGCTCTAACTTCAACGTCATCACACTAACCTGACTGGACCGCCAGCAGGGTGGCTGTGAAAATGTTAGTGTGAACAGGGTTTCCAGACTATAATCTCAGCAAAAAGAAATTGACGAATTGACGAAATTGAAGAATTAAGAGCAATAGTCGGGTGGAGCCAGGCTACGGGGAAACGTGAGGAGACACTGTACAACAAGGGCAGGCTCTGCTTTTCTACAGGTGATCCTACAGATGTGTTGATTTAAAGCTAGAGACAGATTGTTGATATTGAACAAGACGACCAAACATCTCTTCCTTCAGTGCTCGCTCAGAAGCTCCCTCTTCCCCCCACTTTGTACGCATATTACTGGGGCAGTGTTGTACTATGGTGGGTTCGCCACCATTTTGTTTGTGTTCCAATTATTTACACTAACGAGCCATGGCTGTGTAGCAACACCTGATTATTTTTCAGTGCACACAGGTGACAGACATAGAAGAGATATTAGCTACACTTTTGGAAAAGTGTATTAGATTTACATTTCTTTAAAACTAATAATGCTTTACAGAACACATTGTTGTACAAAAATGCTGAAGTCCAAATGACAGCATCAACATTCCAAAGCAAATGCATCTTATGATCAGACTGTGCCCACAAAAGCATGTTGCTGTTGCTTTAATCTACAGTAGTATCAGCTTCTATTAATAACCATATTCTTTTAACAGCTTTGCATGACCTTCAAACAGTCAGAATTGTGGTGTTGGTATGTAAACAATCTCCTCCAGTAAGTGCATAGTCCGTTTAGGTGGATGAGAGGTTAGTTGGCCGTCGTTCATGTCAATTAAAATATATCTTCCTTTAAAATAGGCAGGTTTTGTGTTCGCTGTGTTCCCATCCAGACTATGTTCAAGTAAAGATGGCTCTAAGAGACTAGCTTTAATCCAGCTCGTTACGCACTGTTTTGTTTTAAGTGTGCCATTAAACACACCCTGTACAAATCAAGCTGCACTCACTATGTGCACAGGAACCAACGAAAGCGTAGAACTACACAGAACTACTCGGCAAACTACCAAGCCAGGAGACTGGAACACTTAAACCATGGCAATGTTCTGCCTGTGAACAGTTACATAAGACTAATTTCAATGGGCAGATGATACCTTGCTGAAGTTTTCAAAAAGGTTTGAGAGCTTATTGAGTTTACAATTAGGATACATTTCTAATGTGTGCTATATTCTCGCCGTCTCTCATGGTTCACATGGGAACTGCCATGATAATGAGGATATTAATAAAGGATGCAGATCCATTTTTAATGATTCACTGGACCCGTTAGTTTCCACGTATTTAGCATCTCAATGGTTTCACTTCATTAAGTTGGGCTAACCCTATTATGCTCTGTGAGCTACTGTATGTGGCCAATGTGATCTTTGACTAACAATGGTCTGAATGCCTGTATGCATGTGTGTGTGATGCAGCACCAGCTATCAAAATATATCTGAATGAGAGAGAGAGAGAGAGAGAGATGTTAACACATGTATCATTTGTAGGACTAAGCTCTCCATTTCACAGCATTTCTACTCATATCACACTCAGCAGCACCCATTAGCACACACAGAGAGAGAGAGAGAGAGAGAGAGAGAGAGAGAGAGAGATTCACAGCAGCCAAGATTGAAGTACCAACAACAGCAGCAGAAGCTGTAGTCGTGTTTTAGCTGGCTCCGCACACGCACGCACGCAGGCACGCACGCACATAGGCTATGCAGTCCTCTGTGCTCACTTTAATCGGAGGAGAGACTGCATGCTTTTTTCGTGTAGCAGGATTCCTGTTTCTTCTATTCTCTCTCTCTCTCTCTCTCTCTCTCTCTCTCTCTCTCTCTCTCTATTACTTTATTTCTTTCTCATTCTCTTCCTCCCTCGTTGCTTCTCTGTAACTACTAGCGTCTCTGGGGAGCGCTAATGAGCAGGCAGAGGGCGAGTGGAGCGCAGATCTCGGATCAGTTGAGGTTGCGAGTTGCGACTCCCTGACACGGTTCGTGTGGGACCATGACAAAGGGCTGATCTGCAGCCAGCACGCAGGCAGCAGCAGCGAAGGCAAATGAAAGCCGGAGGACGTCCACGGGGCGACAGCGTGAGTTTGCGAGATTGAGAGAGAGAGAAAGAGAGAGAGAGAGAGACTCTGCTACGGAGAGGACCGCCGATCGAGGCTGACCCTCGGCGCACTTCATCTGGGATAAGACGCCAGCTCGTACCACACCCCCACACCCGCCCACCCTATACACGGCTCGGCCATGGAGGAGACACTCACCTGCAGACGAAACCCGTTCTCCCAGGTGTTCGGTCGACAGGGGCAGCTAATGCGAGCCAGTGAGTATTGGTGAATACGCACTTCCAGCCCGCAGCCGCGTGTCAATTATGAGAGCTGCTGCGTGTTTGTAGCGACACTATGATTTACTGCTCCAGGGGTTATACTGCAGCCAGCCCATATCTATACTGTGTGTTGGTGTACACATGGTACACGTTGTTTGGGGGGTGGGGTCGTTTGTGTGTGTATATATATGTGTATGTGTGTGTATATGTGTGTGTATATGTGTGTATATATATATGT
>JAODOY010002917.1:0-11864 GCA_025399855.1 Forbesichthys papilliferus | reverse complement strand
TGTGGCATCAGGAGCGCATCACCGAACACAGACACTGTGCAGGTGACTAAATGGACCAGCTCCCCCCAGCTAAACCCACCATCTAGTGGCAGACAATATCCTATAATGTATATCTATATCCTGTAAGCTAAGTGGAGTATGGATTTTACTGCTATTACTGCCACAACGGCTACAATGCTGCATTGGTACTGATTGCTATCGGTTTTATGTCTAGACTTACACCCATCTCAATCAAGGGTGTGAATAACAGCTTCTAGATAGTGATACTCCTTTAAGGAAAGTCCCATCTGATGTGACATAGGTGGCAGCTTCATACATGATAGATGCATCATGTGAGTGTGTGAGAGATACGTGTGGTGAACACGGGTGCCTCTGTAATGCTATATCTCTCCACACAAACAACATATGGACAGTTAATAGACCGAAAGGTGACATGATAATACTGACAACGGCAAAACACTTGTCTGTCTGTCTGTCTCTGTGTGTGTGTGTGTGTGTGTGTGTGTGTGTGTGTGTGTGTGTGTGTGTGTGTGTTAAAAATGTATAGAATAGCATACCTGTCTTCCCCACACAGCAAGGGTGCTTTACTAAGGGAATCCAAGAGTTTGGTGGCCTCTTCTGGTTGCAAGCAGTATTACGTGTAAACTGACTGGATAACCTAGAAAAAAGTGGATTTATATATATTTTTTAAATATCATTGCTAATTTTATATTAAATTAATGTGTTAAAATAATGAGTTAATATGTAAAGAAGCAGAACATACGCACTTCACGTTATTGACTATATATTAATTTATTATGATAATTCTGTGCAATGAATATTCTCACTAAGACACGCACAAAAAACTTCACGATCGATGTTGCCTTCTGTCGACGCAGTGCCCTGGCTCTTGGAATCGAATCACTCCAAATACCCTACTTTTGACTTTTTGGTTGTATGCGCATGCGCCCTCAAATATGCATATGTGGCTATTGCAGTCATTAAATACTATAATTTTAACATGTTTACAATAACAATGGGAGTGAACACATATCTAATGGCTTTAATATGCTTCTGCGGCTTCACTTTAGCAGAAGACGAGAGACTGCCGAATAAATGCGAAGGTAGGGAAGTTGTAGATAAATACGGTACAAGATCCTCCGTAACGACATCGTGTGGTCTCATACTGTAAATCCCTCGGGAGGGCGTGCACTGATGTTATTTACCTATATATTTACAATAAAGTTACGATGTAGGAAGTATTTCCACTGTTTGCCATTCTGTCGAGACAGCGGCTCAACAGTACTGTCACTGTCAGTATCGACAATATGATGTTATTACCGACCTGACCAAAAGTGATTGCCATCTGCGTCTGAAGATGCTTTTATCCTGTAATAATATTATTGGCTATAATTTCCGATGTCTAAGCTATGTATTTGTTTGCTATAGTTTATATTTGCAAACTACCAGTCTAATGATGGTGTGTATGTAGCCCTATATTAAAATTAATCAATTCATTTTGACCAGTTAAAAATGTGGGAATATAACTATAAAATGCACTTTTTCATACGGTGATCACTTTTTATCACTTTGGGGCACGACACCGGATTGCTTCGCTTGACCATTGCTCCCGATGGTTGGCGTGGCCGGCCTGGAAGTCTTTTCAAGTGACTGTCGGTCGCCACACTCTGTGCAGCAAGCGGGCATTTGGTATAATGTTTACACGGTGCCACAGGGCCAATTCCCGCTGTATCGTTTCTCATGCCTGTGGTTGTCGCTGTGCTTCCAGTGTGCAAGTTCTTGACGGTAGAGCTGCAGGCGGCGCTAGAGAAGACGGGCCGCTCTAAAGAGGTGGTGGAGCTCGGAGAGCTGCTGGACACGGGGAAACGCAGGCGAAAGATACAATACAACACATCGTATGTGTTCAATAAGAAACATCTTCAATAAATATGTAAATCATCATCTTAGCAGCGTTGAACATCTCAGTGCATTTTACATAGCCACATAGCCTTTAATAAGCCTATACAGTAAATCAGGGGTGCTTGCTTTGAAACCAAACAGTAGGTAGGCCTACAGACAGAAAGTGGGGTGCTCATATTAGGTCTGGCCATCCTCTCTGGTGAACCCCCCTGCTGCTGTTAAAACATGCCAGTTTGTGTGAATATGTAGTCTACAGTGTGTAGTCACATAAGTAATGGCATAAACAACGTTTCCTACTGTCAGATAAGAGGCCCGTGTTGTTTTATGCTCCTGTTGTAAATTCAGGGAGATGCGACTGACTGAGGCTTTAGATAACATATGTGAGCGCATCCTGCAGTACAGCATCCATGCTGAGAGACCTGGCAGCCTACGCTATGCTAAGGTAAGGGCACCAGCGTTACTGTACGTCATTTACAGGTTGTTGGACTTTTAACATCACACACCATATTAGCTGCTTGGGAGCACTGTGAAACGTTTCAGAACAAATAGACCGTATTGATATGCATAACAACTGTATGTTTATTGGACTAAAAAGGACAAGATTACTGTATCGCTAGTTTAAAACGACAAACGCCAATGTGCGTTCAACTTAGCAAACGAAGGCGAACGTTCGCCAATAGGTTTTCCGTTTGCGTTGAGTTCACTGCGAACGTTTGCAAACACACATGAACAGTCTAAGTCTAAGGAGGAATAGTTCTCTGCGAACAAACAAGAAAGCTGAGATGTTGCCGCTTGTGTGTGTGTGTGTGTGTGTGTGGTCTGCAGGGTGCCAGTCAGACCATGACCACTCTGAAGAACCTGGTCAACAAAGGAGTCAAGGTGGAGCTTGGGTTGCCCTATGAGATGTGGGACGAACCCTCTGTAGAGGTGTCGGACATGAAGAAACAGGTTGGTGAGCATTGCAACTAGGGATGGCTCCGATACGATACTGAGATCGGAAATCGGTCCGGTCACACTATAAGCAGCAGGTTTATAAAATGAAAAAACTTAACTTAACACTGGAATCGGACCGGTACTCTGTATCGTCCGATACCCAAAATGCCAGTATCTGTATCAGTATTGGGACTGAAAAAACTGGATTGTGCCATCCCTAATTTCAACATGGGTTTCAGTGCAGAGCTTCCGTTTTGAGGAAGGGTGGTGAAATGTAAAAGACAAACAGCTACCACGAAACATAGAGGCTGTTATCAGTCAGAATCACTTGATCTGTATATATTTGTCTTCAATTCTAGTCTTTTCCAGGGGATTTATAGCTCTACTTATGTAATTAAGACGGTTAAATAGGTAATTTAATATTAAGTATTACATTCTGTACTACATAACAACATTTACATACTTCACCTTTCATGTCATATTCGTAATGTCCTGCTGTAAATTATCCAAGTGAGTGTTCAGGTACAGACGTGCATGGAAACGTTGCTGTTCCTAACGGTAACACAAGGGTGGTGCGTGTGTGCAGTGTGATACTATGCTGGAGGAGTACGAGGACGTGGTGGAGGACTGGTACTTCCATCACCAGGACCAGAAGCTGGAGGGCTTCCTCTGCGAGCGTCACGTCCTCACGACACCCGAGCTAGGTAGGACCACTGTCCCAGTGTATGAGGGAATGAGCTGGAGGGGTCAGAAGTTATGGGGTCCCTTCCATCTCCCCTGCTCAGTAAGGCTTGTTTCCTGGTTGTGAGCCGTCTGTTTCAGCCCGTACGTCATGGAGCACACATGGCCTAAATATCTGAAGCTTACCTATAGCTAGCTTAATTGTGGCAGCCCGGCAGCCATCTTGTTAACACCGCCCGGCTAGTTATTCCAGGTCAACAAGACCAGGCACCTATCTAAATGAGTCAGTGAAACCATATGATTGTCTTAATAGATTAAGTGTTTGGCCAGCATAAAGCAGGTGATTGATTGGCTGCATGTCCATCCAGCCTTCATCTTTGTTAGGAACTTCTCCCATATTTCCATTCAGAATCCTCCCTCCATGGAAAGAGCATCATTGCATCCTGAAACTCACTCCAACGTGATTGTTTTTCCCCTCAGAATGTCTGAGGGAGGTGTGGAAGGGAGACACGGGGACCAAAGGAGCGGTTGAGGATGCAACACTGGCCCCTACTATAGAGGGAAAGACTCATGATGCTGGGGAACTATAGACGATACAGAGCTTGGACATCATCATCATCATCATCATCATCAACATCAACAACAACAGACCTCAACTTGCCAGTTACCATCAATACTTAATGAGCACGAACAGTGATGTGGGTCAAATAGCATCACAGAACCTAATTAGAGATGTAATGATATTGATCAAAACTTTATTTTTAATCTTTTCTCTGACAGCTGCATCGGACATGGTCTGAAAGGAGCCATGTTACATGCTGTTATCGCTATTCCTGAACCCAAAACATGATAGCATTTTATATAGATTATGTATTGTGTTTTTAGTATGTTTCACAGATTTTGTATAATGTCTTGACTTTCATAAACTAGCAATTTGAACTTGATTTTCATCATTTACATCCTGTTGATGTTTATTCAGAGTATATACAAATATTTTAAAAGATTTTTGACTTACTGTATCTGATATTTGACATTTTCAACACTAAAATGCAAATGAAAAATGTTATTTTTAAGAATGAGCTATGGTGTAAAAGAAATGTTTACCTTTTGTTTATAATTGTGCAGTGTGATATTTTTGTCCTGAACACTTATCAAAATGCAATATGTACAGTTTTTCATCTTTAATACATGGTTTTCTATAACTGCTGACTGTTATTAGTCCTCTAAATAAATTCCATATAAAAGCTCAACAGTACAATTGGTTGCCTAGTTTTCAAAGGCGATTAGTCTCAGGTGTGTTACACACTGCTTCTTTCAAAATGAATCTTGAGAAAATGGTCATCTTTGCGACAGTGAAAGGTGAGACATTTTGAATGCAGCACCACAATGGCCCATATTTCTCGGAACGGTGCACTCCCTCTATACTTTCTGTATAAATTGGTGATGATCGAGTGTTACACTTACCAGTCCAAACATCTTTTCATGACTTTGTCTGCACTGGCTGCCCTTGAAGCAAACTCAGTGGATCACTATCAGACATCTAACCTTGACAATGAGCAAACAAATGTCCCCAGCTCTCTTTTCAGAGACCGTGTTATTAAGGCCGTTGCAGTGAAATGTCATGAAGGTAGCTTCGACGTTGTGATGAAAGCTGACCTCTTTGGGCATGGATTTCCCGTTGAACCGACACATCTGACTCTTGGCCTTGCCAATACAGTGGATCTCTGCAAGCCTTTTGTATCTGGAAGAGAAGAATACACAATCAGGGCGCCGCTGAACAAATGTGGGACAATTCAAACGGTTGGTGTGAATCCTGAAATAACTGCAACAGCGTGCTGCATATCTGGAGGATTGTAACTGTTTAACACTGCCATCTAGTGATATGTTTTGACATTACATTTCATCCGCATAGTTGACAGACGAGGCTGTAGTCTACAACAATCTTCTCCTGTATGTGCCTCAGCTTCATTTGCCTGGAGATGTGCTTTACGCCATGGGCATCGCTATCCCCGTGCAATGTGAATATAGGAGGTCAGAACTTTGAAATTATTATCTATTGTGGAATTAAAACATTAACGTATGGAATCCAATATCTGACCGTTGTTACCGTCGGTCATCGTCGATCATTCAGGTTGCCATTTGACGTCACAATTCTATCTCCAGAGCCAGGAGGTACACTGTGAGCAGCGGGGCCATGAGGCCGACCTGGCGCCCCCTGGTGGCCACCCATGCGAACCAGCACAGTCTAGACTTTCACCTGAGACTCATGACAGGTAGGCTGGTTTCAACCTGGCTGCCGGGCTAAACTATAATTTCTCTCCTCATTAGGCTGCTTAGTGAAATGAAACATCCCCTATTTAGCGCAAAAGCAGGGGTTACTACATCATTTGGAAGACATTATAATACTTTGTAGCATTATTAAAGGTACATTGCCATATACAGTGTACCAATGTGACGGATATCGTCCGTCCCTCTCGGGGAATCGAACCACGATCTCCCACGCAGAGAGCGGACGCTCTTACAAGGCAGGCCAAAAACCCATGGGCCCTGGCCTGCGTCGCCAGAGCGTCCTATGAGGTGTCGGAGAGTGAGGATTAACACCGCACAGCTACCTGCTGGCCACCGTTACACCAATATAACAAGGTTAATTCCAGCCACAAATTGAGGAGTAGTTTTTTTTTTTTTTAAATCACTTTGATCAAGTTCGTGACAGATTATGTATTATTTGGGACTGCATCTTCTGGTTTGTATTGTGTCTTGTCTCCTCAGATGACTGGAGCGGCGAGAGAGCGTCCTCTGTTTACCTCCTGGGTGACATGGTCAACATCGAGGCCTCAGTAGACGCAGCCAATCACCTTCCCATGTCTCTGTATGCAGACATGTGTGTGGCATCTCTCTCCCCTGACGGGAACTCAGAGCCCTCATATGCTTTTGTAGCCCACCACGGGTGAGTCCGTCCAGCCTGTGACAATCAGAGTGTGACTCATACCAGCAGTATTGGCAAAAGTGTACAGGTATTTAAGCATCCTATATCTTTTATATCTATAACTATTGTTTTAAAGTCTGAAACATCGCTTAGAGCATATTTTAACATACCTGCTCTAGTAATACTATTCTGCTCTTGCATAACTTGGGCAAAGATCAACTATATTTTTGACCAACCTCCATCACAAAACAACGCATCTGCTGGTCTTCCACTAGCTTCATAGGGCAATACATTGACACACATTAATTTGTTTCCCACCCCAGGTGCTTCACAGACTCCAGATTGACCGGGTCACGGTCCCGTTTTCTTCCCCGTGTCCATGATGAAGTCCTTCGGATTCAACTTGAGCCGTTCCTCTTTCTCCGAGCTGACAGAAGCACCGTAGCTATTTTATTTTTTATTAATCAATAGACTAAAGCTCTCCTTTTGTTTAGTGACCGAGGGGACAAACTATTGTGTAAAGGGACATTTATTTGAATCTCTGCATTTTCCATCTCAAAATGTTCTTTACCCCCCCCACCCCCAAAATAACAGTACAACTGACTAATGTACCTGTAATCTTTATTAATTTAGTGTTCAATATGTGTCTGTTATTTAGATCTATGTAACCTGTTTCCTGGAAGCAGTGCCTATTTCAAAGACAGAGCCAGTGAAAAAGGCCTGTTACTACACTGACAGGCGGTCAGTATCTTTTCTGCACATTTGAACACATAATAAGTAAATACAAGTTATTTCCCATGATGGAAAGCTGCTATGTAAGTGATCCTTACAATCGTGGGAGTGATTAATATGTATATTATGTTATTCTACCTGATTGGCAGGTGGAAATCTGTGGATGGAGACAATCATCTCTGTGAGAGTTGTGAAAGAGACGGACAGACTGACTCCAGTGACAAGCCTGCAGTTTACCATTCCAGCCAGAAGAGGGCAGTCAGGAGTAATGCCAAAGATATAATAAATGGTATTTCATTTTTTTTTTTTTATTAAACATTTATTTAATCTGATGCTGAATGCAGTAAAAGTAAAAAGTATAAGACTGTAGGTAGTAGTGGTAAAATTATATACATTTCTCACTTTTATTTCATGGTTCATATGCCTGAAGTAATTTAATTTTCTCACTTAATGTAGAGTTGCAGAAAACCACCCTGGGCCCATTTGTGGTTCTTCCCTGGAACATCAAGGAACCTGTAGCTGCTTAAAAACCTGAGCCCGATAAAGGTGGAGATTGAATTTTGGTGTTTTCCTCTCAAATGTAACACTGCAGAACATGTAAATAAAGGATGCAATTTGAAGATGTACAGCATATTTCTGGTTAATTGACATATTTCCTTGGATAATCTGATTTGCTATATTGCTACGGCAAGACGGAGAGAGCCAGTGAAAATGGTCTTGCCTATGTTGTACAAAGGTCTGAACTTATTTCCTCCATAAGCATAATGCCCATGTTGTTCTTTTTAATCTTTTCATTTTCTTTTGAAAAGCATGCATGTGCATGTGCTTCTACTTTAAAGCACTTTGATCTGCAATTCTTGCATGAAAGGTGAAAGAATTTATTAGATTAATCTTCTCACAGAGCCTTGGGGTGGATGGTAATAAATATTAGTGAAATTGTGAAATATTCTTTTTAAATATGTGAACAAACTAACTTTTTAACTGTTTAAATGTATCTGACCATAGACTGGCAAAGAGAGAAAGTATCCAAGTTTATTTTATGTTTTTATATTGTGACTACTCACGAAAGGCAATGCTATATTACATCCTATATTTTCTAAGCTGTTTCAGATACATAAGTGAGCGTACAGTCTTTGCAGACTATCATGCAGGCATCAGTATTCTGTATTCATTGTGTCCCGCTTTCACCATCAGTGCTCAGATACTGCTTCCTCCTCTACTTCCTGTCACGTTGACATCAATTAATCATGGACATTAGCGCATGCGTGCCAATAAAATCCCGTCTGATCGAAGTCAGTCTGGAGAGGTGGGCTGCAGACCTCCGTAGGTCACAAGCCCGGGTATATCTTTGGCCACAGACCCAGTCAGTCAGTCGTTTCCTCCGTGCACGACAAGCACTCTCTGCGTATACACCGGAGAAGGTCAGGCGGGGGTAATGGGATCCCCTTGAAGATGCCCTCATGGAGAGCCGACCCTACAAACCGAAGGGAACATGTCGGATACAGTTCCACCCGTTGCAAGCCAAGGTGAATGTTAAGTCAGTTTTCTCCAAGTTCTCCGGCTCCCTTGTGAAAATTCCTGCCTCTTTGTTGACCTGTAGCTTGCAGGGCTTCTAAGAAGCCTTGGATTCAGAAACAGTTTCGTGTGTGTGTGTGTGTGTGTGTGTGTGTGTGTGTGTGTGGTGGGGGAGGCAAGTTGAAGAATAATGGGTCCTTATTTGATTTTGGCAAATGATGAAGTGATGCTAGCTGTGCTATTATTTGTTCAGGTTGACACCTCGAGGCTGTTCCTTCCTGACAGCTGATGGATTGTGGTGACATGATGCAACATTCAACCACGTTTCCTTCATATTCTGACTCTGTGTCCTAATTAATCCAGGTATGCAACTCTGGACATCTTCCGTGTTCCAATGTTTGCCTTTTTGTCAGGTAATATAGACACACCTTATTATCAACTCACCTGAGGGTGTTGGATTGAATGTGCACACTATAAAAAAAAAGACTCCAATGTAGTGTGTTTTCATGGGTTCTAGAGATTTTGAAGAGGCTTCTATGGAATAAAAATTCTGCTGCACACAAAATGAGATGTAGTTTTCAGAATTTTTCTAGTCCAAGGTTATGATAAAACATTTGAAATGGAAAGAGAACCTGTTTTTAACTTAAATGTATAAAAATGTATTATAACGTTGTATCTGTAATTTGGAAATAAACCAGGTTACTCTTCATAGGCTGTGGAGTGAATTTTCTTTTCTTTATTCTATCACTTGGCAATGACATTTTTTTCCCAGACCTGTCTCAGGTCTTCAATCTACAGCACCAACGTTTGTGTGTTTTGGGTTGGCATGTGGCCCAACCCACTGCTAAACACAACACAATGGAAGACATAACAAGACATCAAATGTCATCATGGTGAACTCCGCCAGTTTTAACAACAATACCATACTGTTGCACTTACATGTCAATATTAAGGATAGCCAATTCCAGTGTATTGTGAAATATCCTCTACTTTAGAAAGCTTGGTGCATTTTTTATTTATTTTTTTTTCGTAATTCTTTTTTCTTTTCAGACATGTTGCTGCAGGGTGTCTTGGCAACCATGCCATTAATTAAAAGTAAATGCCTATTGTTTTGTTATACTTTAACCGTTTTTTTCTGGTTTCTGTTATCCATTGTGTATCACTGATCAAGTTGATTCATTTGTGACAAATTTCTCCTCTCTGCAGTCTCTCGCGTCCTTTATGCACGCTGCCAAAACGCAATATTAACGCACAAACGTGCCATTTCCTTCTATTTACTTTATTGCACTTGTCCTGCTTCCAAGGATAGCATTACTAAACTATAGTGTAATAACTATTTGACACACACACACACACACACACACACACACACCTGGGGAAACATTCCCTGAGGGAAGTCATCAATCAGTTTTATGGCTTTCTCTCGGAAACTTCCCTCCTCTCCTCTCCAATCCACCATCGCCCCTCCACCTCTCTGTGCATTAGCTTTCTTTAATTCCATGCTTTACATCTGTATCAGTTTTTGTTTCGCTGTTTGAACACATCTGAGAACGATCCACTCCGCAGTCGATTAACTTCGAGTATTGTTTTTTCTATTTCACGAAGGGATAATTGGAACGAACTGGCGGGATAAACCTTTTCAGGACGTTACAGGTTACACTACTAGAACTTGCCTTTGCCCGTGTATACTCAAATAGCCCGCCAATTGTAATGATCTTGAGGCGGGGGAGCTGAACCCCGCCGTCCAGAGGCCAGATGGCAGATGTGAGCTGTATACGTACGTCAGGATGGGACGCCCCCCGAGGTAGCCTGCACACAGCTCGCTGTCCACTTGCGCGCAGCGACCGACGCACGGCTGGATAGCGGTAGGCTACACTTGCTAGACTCGGTCTATTGATCAAGAAAGACACACGGACTCAAAGGAAAGCGTTTTTACGCGCATGGTGAGCGTTATTGTAATTCTCCTTGATGGTTAGATCTAACGGCAATGGTTTGTGTAATATTTATGATGAATTGGAAAATATTGGAATAGCCTTTAGTTCACGAAGGTAAAATGTGTAGCCAATGCTATTCTAGGCGTTATATATTTTCACTTATAATAAATTGGATAATGTTATGGAATTATTTTGAATAATGAATATGTGTTAGTAAGCCAAATTATAACTTTTATTCTAGGTTTCTTTCAAGGGAAGCTACAGTACGGCTAAGCATGATTTATGTCACTCATGCCTAAAATTGTTTTAGCCTGTATACAACTTTCTGAAAAACACCGAGCGAGGCAGATTTCACATCATGAAATATGCCTATGCCTACATGAGATTTTTTGGTTTAATTGATTATCATCTTAACTAAATATTGTCAACTTAAAACGCACTGGAGCTTACGCAAACAGAAATGCCATAAACAAAAATAAAAATAGGCATACATAAAATATTTTATTACAGTGAAAAAATACTATTTTAATTGAGTATTATCAATATTAATATGTTATATTTTCAATATATTAGTCAATACTGACGTGACATTACACTGTAAATATTATGTTTCGTGTCTGAGAGATAAAGTTAATTGAGCGCAGCGTAATTATTGCAAACTATGGGCAATTATATATTCACAAATTGAGCAATTAGGCTTCAGGCTTAAATGTTGCCAAAATAAACAATCTAAATATTCTAAACATTTACTTTTAATGAACCATCACCAAATTTATACAAATTCTTTTTTTTTTTCTCTCATAGGCCCTAAAAGAAAATCGTTACATTTAGGCTCTAGGCTACAGGCAATTGTAGCTATGTTGTAGTAGCCTATGGTTCATACATGTATTTCTTCACAGTAATTAAGTTTACGGGGAATTTATAAAATAGCCACCATGTTATTTTATATTTTGCAATACTAACGCAATACCCTAGATTTTCATGTTTCCGTTTTGGACAAGGCCTTAAAAGTTAATACTAGGCCTCAGGCGTGCGTTGAACCTGTTGGACCATGAAGCTTTACGACTGCGGTAAAATGGCACGGATTCTGCTTTGGTAGTTGGTAAACATTTTAAATAAGATCACATGGTTGGCAGTGGACTGCTATTTGTTCTGTCCGTTGCATGTCCGTTTTTATTACCTTTTCTGTGTGTGGAATTAACACAGCTTTCATTTTTCTATTTTTGTGTTCTGCCTGCACATAT
>JAODOY010002916.1:0-7500 GCA_025399855.1 Forbesichthys papilliferus | reverse complement strand
CACACAGGGCATGTAATGAAAACTATGGATTTTCCACTCCAGCCTTGACACTGCATGCCTGGTCCGAATTAATATCCTTTGGCGCAGTTCAATGTGTTCGAGAGAAGCAAAAGGAGAAGCGAGGAGGAGAGAACAGGAGAGCATTCCTGTGACTCATCCTGGCATCCTAAACTTAACGCGATTTGTCAACTAGACGCCCCGACAACGGTGTGTTTACATTGGCCGATCGCCAGAGGGTTAAGCCAGATTTGACCAGATGTCGTCCCTTGTATCTGGCCCAGCTCTAATCTCCCGCATGGTTTTATTTTGCGATCCATTCACGGTTATTCTTCTGTTTTTATTACTAGATAGATCATAGTGAAATAAATAAACAAAATGAATAGATTTCATTATACTACGTTGGGTAATAAATTAGCCCAGTGCATCATTTACACACAGCCAATCCCTCATGGAGGAAAAGCTCCATCTTGGCGTGGTTCCTCGCTCCCTGCTGGCCTGATCCTGGCTCTGCTTGGCCCTGCCCGTGACATGGGGACTAATAGGAGCCTTAGTGTCTGCTGGAGGAGGAGGCAGTGCGGCACAGCTAGGGGCTGGCCTGGGATCAGCGAGGCCTCCTGCCATCCACTATCACACAGCCACAGCACAGGGACGTGCACGGACACTGTGCTGTACGTATCGGCGCGCACGTGAACACACAAACACGCGCTCGCTGGCTATACAGAACAAGTGTGCACGCGCACACACACACACACACACAAACCACGTGGAATACAAAACAGATGTGTGTGTGTGCACACATACACACACACATTTACTGGTTATACAGAACAAGTGCCCATTCCCGTGCGCGCGCACACACAGCCACGCGGAATACAGAACAGGTGTGTTCACACACACACACACACACACACACACACACACACACACACACACGCACACGCACACACACACACACACGCACGTGACAATCTTGCCTACTTATTTCTAGAGTCGTGAGCTCCAATTTCATTGTGCTGTGAATGTCAGTCTGGAACCCCTCGATGCAAAAGCGCTCGTCGACCGTGTGGCGCACAAACGGGCCAATCAGTGGTCAGCTGAAGTTCCTCCTCAAGCTGACTACGAACTGAAGCGTTACAGACTGATACTGGCAGGGACGTCAAACTGGAGCTTCTGAGGTCATTCCTTCCCCTGTCACTGCTGGGCAGTTTGCTCCAACATCCCATAACCTACCGAACGGCAATGTGTCATTAGTGTGACGGTGTCATTCATTAAATCTTCTTTTCATTTGGGTGGGTGGTGGATAAAAGGGGGAGGGTGGGGGGGTAGGAGGGGCCACCTAAACTCTCTCCCCCGTTCCTGCATACCCTCGTCTTCCTCGCACCCATCACTGTGGCTGCGCCCTGACTGCTGTTGCCATGGTAACCCAAGGAGTAGGCCGTTGGTGGGGGATTTTGAGAAATCTTAAAGTTAAGACCCCCCCCCCCCCCCCTTCCCCTGTGTTATTGGAGCCTTATTATTGTGTATGTGTGTGTGTGTGTGTGTGTTTTCCAATAGTTTTCTGCGCTCTAATGAAACGCCGTTCTCTCAGGCTTTGGGGGTAATCAAGAGGTGCACAATAGAACAGGGGAGAAGCAATCGTCAGTGGGACAGCTAGAAAACATCACTGTGCCCTGGATGAACTTTCACACACACACACACACACACACACACACACACACGGCAGGCTTCCGCACGCATGCCTTCAGACAACATGGAATGCATTCACACACCGGTTCGTCTGCTACCAGCGTGTAAATGTGCTAGTTGTGATGTTTCCACATAACAGTGGAGAACGTGAGTGTGAATACGCGTGTGAAGACTAAACGTGGTATTGATGGTACTGTAGCAACGTGAGGCGGTGACACATTCACTGCATCGACAGAACTCAAAATCAGCGTACAATAAATATTATCGCAATTACCTGCTTGATCCAACCCACCCACGCTCACCATAGAAATGGCCATTTAAACATGATCGTTATCGGTAAGTCCAATAGCTTTCCTGGAAGCAGGAGGCTTTCCAGTGGCAGAGCTAATATCCTGACAGGAACATCTGGAAGGAGGTCCCCCCCCCACACACACACACACACACACACATACACACGGTACTGCTCTTCCACATATTTTCGGACCCTTTCCAAGACAAAATTAATTGTGTCTCTCATTTCCTCCCGATGCTTCCATCCAATTCCACTTGTTTCAACAATGGCACCAGATTAAGACGTGATGAATGGGACCACATGATTGGACACACACAAGCTGCAATATAAAGCACATACTGCACATCTACAACCTTGGTGTGAATAGAAAGACACGAAACTTGCCAAGCTAGCAACCACGTTCTCTAGAATCACACCCGCACGGACGGACACACACACACAAACACACACACCAAGTTTGCTCTGGGGTGTAGTGTTTCTAGGGCACTAGGTCCCCCATATTGACCCAGAAATAATCAGTGCTACGCTCCTATGATCTACAATGCACCCCAGACGATAGCATGGAGGTTGCTGGTTTTGGGGAGTAGAGACGGAGTCTTTTGGGGATGAGAAATAGTGGGTCCGATTTGCACGCCGAATGCAAATGTTTGTTAATGATGTTTATAAGTGTTTATCATGCATTTTCAGGGGTGGGGGTTACCTAACACAGATTTAGGTAACACAGAAGCCACAGATTTAAAGCTATGTATTCTATTTGTAGGTTTTCCATGCTGTGATTCATAGTTTGTTCAAACCTTGATATCCAATAGTGAAAGATACGCTTACTTACTGAACCACAATATTGCAAGTAACTGCTTGCTCGCCCATGGATAGGGTGTGTGGGCATATACATATATGAGAGAGAGAAAGAGAGAGAAATATCTCTGGGGATGCCGCTTGCAGTTCTTTAATTAGCTTAATCCATCAGCAGCACATGTTTTTTTTTTTAGTAGTTGTAGAATTCGTAAGAAGGGGAGGGGTCTATTTGGACGATGGCTGGGTTGCCCCTGGCCTCAACCACCAAGCCAAGCCCCGCCTATCCTGGCCCCTTGACACTGCCGTTGCTGACCAAAGCACTGGGTTAAAGCCCAGATCCTGCTGCCAAAACGGCCACGTACTGTACAACTGGAGCGCTTCTCAAGCGACACGGCCAATTAAATTAATTCACAACGGCTAGGGCTTAATTGGTGCTGACCCATTTAGGCTGACACTGGCAAATTGATGCTATTGAGAAGATATGGAGATTATACTTATTATTTCATGTGTGAGCTTGAAACCCATCCTAGCATGCTAATTTGGTAGCCCTCTATGTTTATAACATGTTGGTGATAACAAAGGAAGAGAAAAATAGTAACCGGGAGATTTTATTTTTTTTTTGTATTTATTTATTTTTTATTACGAGATAAACTGGTGGAATACATTTGGGGAAATGTTGGTAAGAATATTTCTGTGAGTGATAGGAACACCAGAGTAATGTGTGGAAGGAAAGGAGGGGGGTGCGGATACAGAGGGGGGAGAAGGGGGGAGGGTTACGGATAGAGAGGGGGGCGGGGGAGATGCACAAACAAATGCTAGCCAGGGGAAAAGATGCAATCAGCCCAGTCAGTCAGCTAATGACTAATCCCACGGCGGGACAGAGCTAAACAATAAAGGAGAGACGGTGCGAGTGGACGAGTGAAAAACAGATAAAGGAGAGGATGAAAGCAGGGAAATGTAACTGGCAGCGCAGGAGATGTGTGTGTGTGTGCGCGTATCTCACGTGTGTGTGCACGACTAATTAAAGGCTCCTTGAGTGTGCAACATTTGAATCAAAGGAAGAATAGATACATATTTTACTGTGATGAGATCTCTCTCTCTCTCTCTCTCTTCCCCTCTCTCTCTCTCTCTCCCTCCCTCCCTCTCTCCCTCAGACCCAAGAGATGGTAGGGGAGAGAAGAGAAAGAGGGGAAAAAGGATGGAGCCAGACAGAAACTGAGACGTAGGAAAGCAGTGTTCCTCTGTGTGCGTAGAGAAAAGCCTTCCTAAATGCCTAATTCTTCATTTTTAAAAGGGCCTAGCAGGTGGAAATGGCAAAGCCACAGGGTCAGCTGAACCAATAATAGAGCCATTAGTTGCTTCTCCACTGGCACGGCTATTGCCGAAAACAACGTTTTAAGGCCCGGCAGGAACACAATTAGTCCTCTTCATTAGTACCTAATGAAATACTAAATCAATAACAAGAACCGAAGTGCAGAAGAGTACAACTACGGATAAACTAGCCAACGAAACTAAATGCAAAAGTTAACTTGTCGTGTTAGGAAGACTAGCCAACAGGCGACATAAAGAACATACTGTAGGCAGGATTTGCTTCCAATGTTGCCAACTGTCTAGTGCTAAAGCCAATAGAATTAGCTGGAGGGTCACCCAAATACGCCTCGCTTTTGAGGCCTTGTGTTTGCTGCACATTAGCATGTGGGTATCATGCATACTGTATATATAGATGGACAAGCCTTCTGTAACATCACCCATAAACTGTATATATAAATGGACATTCCCTCCATGACGTCACCATAGACTGTATATATAAATGGACAAACCCTCTGTGATGTCACCCATAGACTGTATATATAAATAGACAAACCCTCTGTGATGTCGCCCATAGACTGTATATATAAATGGACAAACCCTCCGTGATGTCGCCCATAGACTGTATATATAAATGGACAAACCCTCCATGACGTCACCCATAGACTGTATATATAAATGGACAAACCCTCCATGACGTCACCCATAGGGTTTCTTATGAACGGGTTTGAAGAACTATGCAGTAACTGACTCCGCCTCCAACACCCCCCCATCCTACACTGTAAATTACCCCCCGGACAGTTGTCATGAACTAGTTAAAGAGACCTTCTTTTTAAACCAGGCTGTAAACATGTTTATTCTTGCTGTAAAGCTTAGGAGGACGGGGGGAGGGGCTAAGGGATAATTAGGAAGCCGGCTAAAGAGGGCAGCATGGTGTGCGTGTGTGTGTGTGTGTGTGTGGAAGGGGATGGGACAACTGCTCTTGCAGTTGTTTTTGCGCGTCTCAAGAGTGCTTTGTTTGTGTGTGTAGGCTTACGTGTGTGTAGGCTTGCGTGTGTGTGTGCACAGACTTGTGTGTGTGTGTGTGCGCGTGCGCCTTACCCTGCATTCAAACTGGCAGCGACAGTGCACTACAAAGCTATATTCATCAGGCGACACACACAGAGGCAGTTTACCAAATGAGAGGTTTTAAGTGCACGTGGGAGTGCACGTGGGAGTGCACGGTGAATGAATGAAAGTCTTATGTCAGCCATGTGACTGACGAGAGACACTCAGACACGCACGTCGCTATAAAAGTCATCCCTACTCTGTAGATAATGCACACACCCATTACATGCGGGTGTGTGTGTGCGCGCATGTGTGTGTGTACACTTTTGCGTACTAGCGCTTGTAATGCGGAGCAACCTCTTAAGCAACCTATTAAGAATCTATTATCTTGATGATCGCTAATCTGATAAAGCCACTATTGTTGTTTCCTGTGTGTGTGTGTGTGCGTGCGCGTGTGCATGTGTGTGTGTGTGTGAGCGCGCGCGCTAGTGTTTGCGTTCTGTGTTCCTTGCGCTAGATTAGTTAGCAAATACAACACCAATTCATATTTGCATTCATTCATATTCTCATTTACACTCGTCATTTGACTTAATGGGGACCGAGTGTGTCTCTCCCTGCTTTACTTATGTTGATTTAGATAGCACATTACGCCACATTACTCATCCTGTAAGCTCCAAGTGCATGTGAAGTGGGCTGTGCTGGCCACCGTAGCCCATAGCTGGTACACCTACTGGCTAACAGCTAACTGCTAACAGCATACATGCTGCATGCTGCGTTTCTAAGAACATGAAAGCAGATCCTGTGCCGTCCTGTGCCAAAAGGTAATCAATCCCCACTGTGCCACTCATGCCTTGCCCTGTAGACATGTTAGCTAAAGTCTGAAAGTGGTGTGCGCTGGGCACACACACACACACACACACGGAGCTGACTGGCACTTTGCCAGTCACAAGGTGTGCACTATTCTGTGCCAGTTGGTATAGAGGGCCATGCCAGGACTCTAGCCACCAACTTTCCTCCCGACCGGCCTACAAACACTGTCCCACGCCAGATCTGAGACCATCAGCAATTCCATGCAGACTGGTTCCAAACACAGAAGTTGCAGGCCAGAATTCACCCGTCAGGTTGCCAAGCCAATGATGAACAATTAAAAGACTGCCTCTGGCTAATATTGCACTAGTGTAATGCCAACTGCATACAAATAGTAGCTGACAAAATCTTTTTTCAAAATCCCTTATTACATTTTTTATGAGCTGTTCCCCACACAAGACTGTTGGCGAATGAACGGTTTAAAAGAAATTGGCCTAATAAAGAAATATGATTGGGGTGGGGGAAGCCTTCACACACATTACTGAAAGAAAAAGCATATTTGATGTTCTGATGTTCCATCACAAGTCATCTAATGGAGACGACCTAGAAAAAAGGCTGACTTAGTCTGTTGTGAGCTGTGCAATAGGATTCATCTCCACTCACAATCTCCCCTAAAGATGGATTCCGGCGTGACCAATACATTATTCATTTCTCTCCCTCTGTTTTCCATCTCTCGTTTGCTTTTCTGTCAAGCCCTCTCTCATTGCTCCATTACGTTCTTACAATCCAGGGTGAAAACATCAGGGTGTAAATGTGTGGATTGTTGCCTAGCTTTACAGACAGCGCTGCCAGGTGAATTTATTGGCAACATTTGGTCAGACTGGATATCAGTTCATGTTAGCAATAAAGGCACTGGATTCCAACTGTACCAGCAGTTCATTCTCGACTGCAAAGTGTGCAGCTCGAGCCATTATTAGAGCTTCATAGATGAGGGGGTAAAAACACTGGTTTAATTACGCTATTTGAAGGGATTGTGGTTCTTAATTGAGGGGAAACGACGAGTGCTATAATGTTGCTGCACATGAAAGCTCAGAAGGATCTGTGCTCAAAAACATTACGAGAAATTACACGCAAACAGCGGGAGAGAAAGAGATACGTGAAAGACCAGAACAACTTATAGCAAAGTAGAATACTGAATTTCTTTCATTACTAATTCAACAACAGCAAGCCATTGAATACCTGGATGTAGACTTCTTATTTATATCTCGCATGCACAAACACACACACATTAAAGCCGATAGGGCTCAACGCATGAGGTCACATGGGGCGGTAGAAGGAGGGGGGGGAGGGGGGGGTAGAAGGGCACAGGGAGAGCTGCTTTGTTAGGTTGAGGGTAGACACGAGGGGAACATGCCAACAGACGACAAATACTATCGGCCTGCGCTAGCTAGAGATCATTTAAAGCCCCACGCTGCAGAAACACACGTGCTCTCTCACACACACACACACACACACACACACACACACACACACACACACACACACACACACACACACACACACAC
>JAODOY010002914.1:0-11866 GCA_025399855.1 Forbesichthys papilliferus | reverse complement strand
GAAGCTCAGCTATCCGTGAGGAACTCAGAGTAGAGCCGCTACTCCTTCGCGTCGAAAGGAGCCAGTTGAGGTGGTACTGGCCTCTGTTAAGGATGCCCCCTGGGCGCCTCCCTTGGGAGGTGTTCCAGGCACGTCCAGCTGGGAGGAGGCCTTGGGAAGACCCAGGACTAGGTGTAGAGGTTATATCTCCACACTGGCCTGGGAACGCCTCGGGATCCCCCAGTCAGATCTTTCCAATGTGGCTCGGGAAAAGGAGGTTTGGGGTCCCCTGCTGAAGTTGCTGCCCCCATGACCCGACTCCGGATAAGCGGATGAAGGTGGATGGATGGAAGGTGTCCACAAAATCCCTCAGTGTAAAGAAACTACTTTAAACAGAAGTCACACCACTATTCTGTTTGAATGAAGAAAGGCATTCCAAATCACAATGCATTTTTTATGAGATTACAGCAGCCTACTTTTTTTTGCCTATGATGCCAAAATGTGGACAACCACTTTAATATGTTTTACAGCTGTAACATCTTACAGCTGCTTAATCGAAAAAAATACCTATGTTTCCATTCTAAAAAAAAAGATCCTTACTGTTACTGTACATACATTGCACTAGGGCTGAACGGTTTTTAGAAAATATCTTATTGCGATTATTATTATTATTATTGTGACAAATATTGCGATTGCTATTTAATTTGCAACTTTTTTCTCAAGTCGAGCTAGTTCAATATTCAATGCATAATAGACTTAAAATGTGATGGTAGAGCATTAGTATATGAGCTAATGAGACCAAAGTTGAATTTCTCTATATCCTAATGCAAAAATGAGAACTATAGCAATTACCACAAATGGCTGTTACCATGTCAAGTACATTTTTTTTTTTTAATAAGATAAGCCTAATAATAATTATGTAATTCTATAAACAATCACTGACATTGAAATGATGTTGATGAATGATGCCATGATGTTGAGCCATTCGTTATGGCGCCCTCACTGACAATAGGGTGCAACCAGGGTGCAACCCTGCCACAGACTATAATTCAAGTGTCTGACTCAGCAATTTGATGGGTGCTGAATCAGTCTAAATAAAGCCAGTTATGCTCGATCATACAATGCATTAGTGTAACGCACACACACACATGTACGCCGTCACACAAACATAAACACACACAAGTTGAGCATGCAGAGAGGGAATGTCGATGCAAAACTTGTAATGCGATCCTAATTATTCTGTTTTTTATTCAGCCAACATTTTCTACGTTTAGATAGGCCTAATTCAAACATCCAAACAATATATATTGCTATTGTTTTCATTTTGTAGGTTAATAGTATAGCTAATAGGATGAGGTTGTTAACAATGGCGATAAACTCTTTTTATTGGTGCTGAAGAACACTCAAATGGCTTTGTACGGTATAGGCATGTCATTCCCCTAAAGGTCTGATAGATTAATCTCAGCTGGTTTATAATGTAGCCTACAAACTACTGATTTCAGCCTAAATGTTTATTTAAAAACAAAAAAAAACGCCAATAGAAAGGGCCAGGCTATCTACAAAATTAAATAAACTACTGCATCATAATTTATTATAGTGGATGTTGTGTTATTTGTATTTGTCAACAAGGTCTACTCTAGATGGTTCTCGGGCCGGTCGGCTTCAAAGTCCCGGACCGTTTTTCAGTCCCAGTCCAACCCTGGCCACAGCCCTGCATGTTTTAGATGACTACCTGCTCCAACACAGCTGATTCAGATGAATAGCTCGTTATCAGGACCTAGTCATATGAATCAGGTGTGTTGGAGCAGGGAGTCATCTAAAACATGCAGGAAAGCGACCCTCTATAGACCAGGATTGTGAAACCCTGGTCTAGATGGTCTGGCCGGTATAATAGCAATCTTCCTATGATGTGCAAAAGGAATAGGAGATTGGTTTGGTTTATCGTATGTTACGCCCAAAACACACCCATGAATAATGAAGAGAGTAAGTCCAACCCTTTGATCCATACGCCCGTCCCGACTGTTTATCTGTTGTTAAAATAGCAAACGGGGATTTGGGCATTCCAATTTGCGCCTTGTGTTAAGACCGAGCGCTTAGACCGGTAAAATACGGCCCATATGGCTTTGAGAGTGATGGAAGTGTGGTTCACTGGACTCAGCAGAGATGGAGAACAGGTATATGTAGTTGTACTAATCACCTCCCTGAAAGAGCAGCGCGAGAGAGAGAGCAGAAGGGAAATCTGAAACCATCATGCTGAACCTACCGAGATGCAGGAGTTATACCATACTAAAATAATTTTATATTAAAGAACATTATATATATCTGGTCAGACATGATCTGCTAGCTTAGACTCCTTGTGTGAAGCTTGTTCTTTGCTACAATTATATTTCCATAAAATATGGGTGACTGCTGTATTTCAGTTAATATTGATGTGACATTTGTCAATGCTGTAATATATTTAAATGATTACTAAAGCACAAATTTTCTCCAAGTCTTGTTCAAATTGGGACAACAGTGTCTAAAATTGCTTGTGACTGACATATTAAGGGACCCGCTCGTTTTAATATTCCCACATCAATTTCATGATGGCTGACAAAAAAACAGCTTTACACACACTGTTAACTGACTTGATTTATTATGTGTGGTTTAGTGCAAAGCAGATAACTGAAGTAAGAAGTTCATTATTCAGAAATGCTTATCCGAATTGCATGCGCGTAACTATCAGGGGTGGGCCTGCAATGGTTTTGGGGCATGAGCCGGAGACTATCTCAGTTGCCACTATGATTAGGATATTGTTTCAGATTTATTAGCCATACATCCATAGTTTTCTATGGCAACTTTTTAATTTAATAAGTTGGGAGTTTCAATAGGAAAGTAAGATCTAGGCTATTGCTTCTATTACAAGAGGAGGAAATGTGTAGCCTAGTTATGAATGAACGTAAATGATTTTCAAGTAATGCGATGATAAAAATGCAAGTTATTTAAAAACTGCATGCCACCGTGCCATCTTATTATATAATGGCCGCTGCTGCCACCACTTTGTTTGTTATTATGTCTTATTTGGGAAAACACATTGTGATTATTATGTAGGCTAAATTTACTAACTATG
The DNA here is from genome assembly GCA_025399855.1 of Forbesichthys papilliferus. Classification (NCBI taxonomy): domain Eukaryota; kingdom Metazoa; phylum Chordata; class Actinopteri; order Percopsiformes; family Amblyopsidae; genus Forbesichthys; species Forbesichthys papilliferus. The sequence continues at coordinate 8,778 of JAODOY010002914.1, read as the reverse complement.
CGATCGTTATATATATATATCGTCATATTACTTGTAGAATTTGATTTGCCAGGTTGTCATTTAACATTTGTATTTTTAATGATTAGTTACATATATGTTAACCTTTCTCACTATTAACGACAAAGAAAAAATATTTAGGACATTTTTTTATTTACAAATGTACATTTCTGAAAGAGTAATGTAGGAAAATATGTGTGCAATGTAGGGCTAAAGAATTATTTGCATTTGCGATATAACCACGATGTTATATAACGCAATTTTCTAACTGCAAAGGCTGCGATTTAGATGATTTATAAGTTATATGCGCACGTCTGACCCAGGGTTTTAACTGTAGCGTCAGGCTTCATGCCATCCTCCTCGTGTGAAGCTGCCCTCTTTCTGCAGTCATGTTCACCAATCAGAAACACCTCAAGGTGACTGCGTAGGCTATAGCCTACCAGGCCATTGCTGCATATGAGAATATATTTTCAGTCAATTTGCCTGGTAAAATATAGGCCAAAACTAATTTCAAGGAAAATAAAATCATTTGTGGTGTTGCTTAAATTTCCTACGCTGATTATCAGTTCAACGTGGAGAAACAAATGTTGAGGAAGTATTTAAGACGGCAGAGAAAGAGAAAGTTTGTCTGATACGCAGCAGATTAAAATAAACGCCCCAGAGTTACTGATTAGGTACAGTAGGCATAATGTAATGTTTAGGCTTATGCTTGCACGGTGTAATATAATTTTCCCTTGCGATTCAGATTACCGCTCTTTGTATAAAATCTTGACTGGCATGTTCCGATTGTGACTTGTTCACAGGGTCGGACTGGGACTGAAAAATGGCCCGGGACTTTGAAGCTGACTGGCCCGAGAACCATCTAGAGTAGACCTTGTTGGCAAATACAAATAACACACCATCCACTAGAACACACAAGTACCTCGGGGGCTTGTTCACGAGTGAGGGGACTATGGATCAGGAGATTGGCCAGAGAATCAGAGCAGCAGGAGCGGTATTACATTTACTTTACCGCACCATTGTGACGAAAAAAGTGCTGAGCCGGAAGGCAAAGTTCTCGGTCTACCGGGCAAGATTTGGTCACCGAAAGAACGAGAACATGGGTACAACCATCTGAAATGGGTTTTTTCAGGATGGCGACTCCCTTAGAGATATGTGGAGAAGCTTAGCTATCCATGAGGAACTATGAGTAAAGCCACTGCTTCTGTGGCGTCTGTTAATGCTTCAATTGACAGACCACTCAATTAATTAACTTACAATCCTTTTCCGATGTATGGCACAATGTGTAAATTATGATACATATTATTAATGCTAAATTTGGTTTGCCTACCATCACCTATCTCAACTGTCCTGGAGGGGTGTATTCCTCCCTAGGAAGTTGTTCCAGACACATCCAGCTGTGAGGAGGCCTTGAGGAAGCCCCAGGACTAGGTGAAGATATTAAATCTCCACATTGGCCTGGGAATGCCTCGGGATCCCCTAGTACGAGCTGGTTAATGTTGCTCGAGAATGAGAAGTTTGTGGTCCCCTGCTGGAGCTGCTGCTGACCTGACTGTGAATAAGTGGATGTGGATGGATGGATGGATGGATGGAGTGAAGACATATTTTCCATTGAAAAAAGCCAGTTAGTGACATTCTTTGCTCATCTAATAAATTCGAATTAAATGGATGCTATTGCAGCATAATTAACCAAATCAGGAACAGCCATTGTTGTTTTCCAGTCACTTTCACTTTCAGCACACCAAAACCACACCTGTAGCTATCAGTACAACACTGATTGTTCAGGACAATTGTTGTCCTGTCAAGCTCAACGATGTCAAGTTTTCCAGATTGTTTCTGGCAGCATAGCCAAACTTCAGTTAGACTTAGCCACTAGGTCAATTTTACCCCAGAAAAAAACAACTATTTGTTTTCCACTCCCCTATGTCGTATTAACTGCAGTGATGCTTGCACTATTACAGGTATGGTTATAGCCTAATGAGCCATCCTAATCTTGGCAGGTCCAATTTAATTTTTCTGCAAAAAGACAGTCTGTAACCCTCATTTCTAAAAGTGTTTGTCAAATAGATTGTGCTAATACATTTCAGTCAAACTTCCTTACATACATACTTACATAAAGACATGACACTTCAACAAACAATAACCAAAAAGGAAAGGCACAGCAACTCAATATGGACAGGGAGAGAACAAGCTGCCACGACACCCAGACCGGCAGCGCGCCGGCGAGAGGACGGTCTGATCTCAACCCTGGACCTGGGTGTTGTAATGTACTGCCATTGTTATTAAACGTATATTCAATAATAAAGAAAAAACCTTACAGTATTCCTTTGAACAAGATACTTTTAATAGATAATGAGTTATCCTGCACCTGTGACGTAATATATATGTTACTGGAGCACTAGCTTGTACTTTGACTAGTTAGCGATCTCGGAAGTCATTTCCAGTGGGAATATGTTCCTTTATTAGTCCTTATATGTGTATCGGCACCCCTGAAAATGACATTGGTGCGAGGTCTATTGAACGTGGTACTGTAGTAGTCACGGGAGCAAGGAACCATGCATCCATCTTCTCCTACTTATTCGGAGTCGGGTCGCGGGGGCAGCAGCTACAGCAAAGGACCCCAAACTTTCCTTTTCCCTAGCAACATCATCAAGCTCTGACTGGGGGATCCCGAGATGTTCCCAGGCCAGTTTATGGATATAATCTCTCCACCTGGTCCTAGGTCTTCCCCGAGGCCTCCCTCCTCCCAGCTGGACATGCCTGGAACACCTCCCACGGGAGGCGCCCAGGAGGCATCCTTACTAGATGCCCATACCACCTCAATTGGCTCCTTTCAACGCAAAGGAGCAGCGGCTCTACTCCGAGTTCCTCACGGATAGCTGAGCTTCTCACCCTATTTCTAAGGGAGAAGCCAGCCACCCTTCTGAGAAAACTCATTTCGTCCGCTCGTACCCGTGATCTTGTTCTTTCGGTCATGACGATCGAGAGCTTTGCCTTCCGGCTCGTCTCTCTTTTAGTCACAACGGTGCAGTAAAGTAATTGCAATACCGCTCCCGCTGCTCCGATTCTCTGGCCAATCTCCCTCTCCAATGTCCCCTCACTCGCGAACAAGACCGCAAGGTATTTGAACTCCTTCACTTGGGGTAAGGACGCATTCCCTACCCGGGGTAAGCACTTCATCGGTTTCCTGCTGAGAAGCATATTTTGAAGATGGATGGATGGATAATCCTCATCCCAGCCTCTTCACACTCGGCTGTGAACCGATCCAGTGAGTGCTTGAGGTTACAGACCAATGATGCAATCAGGACCACATCATCTGCAAAAAGCAGTGATGAGATCCCCATGTCACAGAACCGCGACCCCTCCCCACCACGACTACGCCTCGATATTCTGTCCATGAATATCACAAACAGGATTGGTGATAAAGCGCAGCCCTGGCGGAGACCAACCCCCACCTGAAACGAGTCTGATTTACTGCCGAGAATCCTTACACAGCTCACGCTTTGGGTGTACATGGATTGGATTGCCCTTAAAAATGACCCCCTCACCCCATACTCCTGCAGCACCTCCCACAGTATCGCCCGGGGGACCCGGTCATACGCCTTCTCCAGATCTACAAAACACATGTAGACCCCCTCCAGGATCCTTGCGAGAGTAAAGAGCAGGTCCGTTGTTCCACAACCAGGACGGAATCCACATTGTTGTTCCTCAATCTGAGGTTCGACAATCGGCCGAACCCTCCTTTCCAGCACCTTAGAGTAGACTTTACCAGGGTGGCTGAGTAGTGTGCCACTCCTTTGGCACTGTCCTCGACTTCCACGCGATGTTGAAGAGGCATGTCATCCAAGACATCCCCTCCACATCCAAATCTTTTAGTATTTCTGGACGGATCTTATCAATCCCCGGAGCTTTGCCACTGTGGAGATGTTTGACTACCTCAGTGACCTCCCTTAGAGAAATTAATGATGATCCCCCATCAGCCTCCAGCTCTGTCTCTACCACAGAGAGCGTGTCAGTTGGATTCAGGAGTTCCTTAAAGTGTTGCTTCCACCGCCCAATTACCTCCTCAGTTGAGGTCAACAGTGTCCCATCCTTACTGTACACCGCTTGGATGGTTCCCCGCTTCCCCCTCCTGAGGTGGAGGATGGTTTTCCAGAAGCACTTTGGTGCCGAACGAAATTCTTTCTCCATGGCTTCTTCGAACTTCTCCCACACCCGCTTCTTTGCTTCTGCTACGGCAGATGCTGCAGCCCTTTGATCCAACCGGTACCCTGCAACCGCCTCCGGAGACTTCCGGGATAACATATCTTGAAAGGTCTCCTTCTTTACTCAGACGGCTTCCCTGACCACCGGTGTCCACCACTATGTTTGAGGGTTGCCGCCCATTAAGGCACCTTGAGCCCACAGCTCTCTGCGGCAGCTTCAGCAATGGAGTGAGTTGAAGATCTCATTGACAGGGCCCTCCTCCAGACGTTCCCAGTTTACCCACACTACCTGTTTGGGCTTACCAGGTCTGTCCAGAGTCTTCTTCCACCCCTTGACCCAACTCACCACCACAATGTGATCAGTTGACAGCTCTGCCCCTCTCTTTACCCGAGTGTCCAAAACATGCGACCTCAGGTCATCGACCTTCGGCCTAGGGTGATCTGGTACCACATACACTTATGAGCATCCTTATGTTCGAACATGGTGTTTGTTACAGACAGTATATGACTAGCACAGAAGTCTAACAACAAACGCCTGCTCGGGTTTAGATCAGGGAGGCCGTTCCTCCCAATCACTACTCTCCAGGTATCTCCATCATTGCCCACGTGTGCTTTTAAGTCTCCCAGTAAAACTATGGAGTCCCCTCTGGAGCCCCATACAGGACTCCATTCAGGATCTCCAAGAAGGCTGAATACGCTGAACTGCTGTTCGGTGTATATGCACAGACAACAGTCAGAGTTTTTCCCCCCACCACCCGTAGGCGCAGGGAGACGACCCTCTCGTCTACCAGGGTAAACTCCAACGTAGCAGTTCTAGCTCCCTCCCCCACAGCGAGGTGACGTTCCATGTTTCCAGAGCCAGCTTCTGCTGCCCGGGTCTGGTCCGTCGAGGCCCCTGACTTTTACCGCCACCCATGTGACAGCGCACCCAGCCACCATGCGCTCGCCGGCGAACCCTCCATGTTAGCCTGGCTACAGACGGTGGCCCCGGGCTTCCTCCGGGCATGGTAACTCCTTCTCTTAATGATTTCTGCATGGGGGTCCTCTCAGAGCAAGGAACGAAAGACTCAAAGATCCAGATCTTTTCATTCGTTTGAGTCAGTGTGCCTTGTTTTATCACAATAATAATTTAGTAAAGACTGGATATTATTTTCACTCAGATTGCAGACTGATTCAAAGAGAGTAGCCTATTGGAAGCACATTGACTTGAGTTGTAACTCCTGTCCCTAGCGTAGTAGTATGCCTAGTCACGTGAGCGACGTTACGCCTAATTCTGTGTCCTGCTGAATTCAGTGACACTTTCGAAAGTGCGCATGCACCATCTAAAATCATGTACAGTCTATTAGTGTGTGTGAGTGTGTAATTTCTCGTGCACTTTTTGTTTCTCGCTCCCAAAGTGTTTTAGTTCGGGAAAGGATTACTAAAAGGTTAGCTTTGTAATATCTTATACTTTGAGTAATATCGACTCTTTGCTAGGACATCTTATAATATTTTGTATTAAATTGTAGGGAAAGCCGTGCTTCCAGTGTAGTCTTAAGAGCAATAACCACTGCCACAAACAGCGGACAGTCACTTGTTCACACTTTATCACTTTATCATTACTCAGAACAGAGGACACAGAAGAAGAAAAACACCATGTTATTTCACCAGGGTGTTTTGTAGCAATTAATTAGCATATTATGACTCTGTTGGCATTTCTCCCCACCTCTTCAGTCTTCTGTGAAGCCCTGTGGCCTGTACGTGCCCCCCCAGCAGGTGGGCTCATGTCCTACCTCTGGTTATTCATGGAAGCAGGTGCTCCCTCTGACGTTTGTGGAGCAGGTCTTCAGCCTTTGTCTTGCCGGCCCTCTGGGGAGCACAAGACTCCATGACTCCTCCTGCGCACCTGATCCCCTCGTACTGAAACATTATTCTCCCCCACTCACTCGTGCTTTCATTATGGAAGTGCAGGACACTGATTATGCAAAAGGCTGCAGCTATTAGCATGCGCAGAGGTTTGTAGGAGCGCCTTTCTGGATCTTCATAAGAAATAAAGTTTCTGGAACAAAGTTCAACATCAGAGTGTTGGATGAATGTAATTTGTGCTTTGATGTATATGCGAGTGTTCCTCTGAGAGAAACTGGGCAGAGGAAAACGTCAAGTCGACTCTGAAGAGAGTAGCTATTTAATATAGCCTACCACTTAGTACAGAATTTCATCGATACACTGCAAATGATTTAGGTGTCCGTCAATATATTTAATTCACCCATCACCTATAAAAAGTATGAACTCTGCAATGAATATTTTGGGTAAATATGTTGCTTCTGATTCATGCCATGTTGGTTTGTTTGACATTTCAAAGAATTTCAAATTTCAGTAGTTTTAAGGAATACTTAGAACATTAGGCTTAACATTATAGGCCCTATTTTAATTATGTAAGTGTGTGGTCTATCGCATGCCGCAATCTGCATTGAGAGCGTGTCCAACCCCTCTTTTGCTAGTTTAACAGCGGAATATCTTGATGATGTGCCAATCCATTGACTTTAGACCAGGTTTTTGTTGGTCAATCACTTTTCGCTGCCTCAATATAGCACCAATATATGTGCCAATGTGTCAACTGCTTAGAATTGAAACTAGCAAAGACACTTACCTTCCCGCTATGCGGTGTATTGCTTGATAGGGACCCACATTTTAGAAAGCAAGAATGTGCCAATTTCCTAATGACAATGGCCTTGTTTCCATTGACCTTCAGGGTGCAAAGAACAATATTATAATAAAAATGATAATACAATTAAAATATTTATTCCCATTTACATGCAGACCTAATAATGAAAGTTTATATATATTTTTTATTGTAGGTAACGGATTCTGGAAATAATATATTTCAAATGTATATTTGCATTACTTGTTGAATTGTGGATAACGCAGTGACAAATTCCTTTTGTAAATGCATTTGCAAAATGCAAAATACAAATGCAAAACTGTCAGATTTTACAGACTGTTCAGCTCATGTAGAAAGGAAAGCTCTTCTATAGACTGGAAATTACTCTACTGTATGCAATTATTTTGCAGCAATTTTAAACTGAACTATTTTGCTAATTGGTCATTGGTTTGTTTTTTTGTTAAAATAATGAAACAGTAATGGGAGCGCACAAAAGAGTCATGGGAGAATTACAGAATATGCACCCACCATTTAAAGCTAATTCCATAGTTAAAATACATCTAAATGAAAACTCAGCCTTAAATTCACCTTGGAGGCCCTCCACATCCCACTCTGTATGCTGCGGTTCCTCATATCTCTGTTCCACTAATCCACCGCTACCCCCCCCCCCCCTCCCCCCTCCCCAATTCTTCCACCCACGCCAACCTATCCCAGCACCCGGCATCACTCTGATGGCTACAGGCATGGCTGCTGGAAAGATTCCCAGATTCAGGAATCCTCCAAGGGTAGAGTCGACATGTCATGGCAGATTAATACCCTGCAACCTGACTGATCAACTCCCACTGGTGTGGGACCCGATTCTACCTTGACGTGGCCCAGATAGAGGGGTTGATGCTATCCCAACACATAGCCAATGAGTCGAGTCCGTCGCAGGACATTGCGACCTGTGGATTTAATCCTCCTTACAGTGCCATTCACAGTGGATCAAGATTGTGCTGTTGAAAGACTTTGACAGTTCCTCTAGTATTATGACATATGGGATTGGGAGGTATATGCTAAGTGACTGTTTATGAAGAGAAACAGTTATTGAAGTGTCCTATATGTGCCATTTAATTGTAGGGTCAGCATGAACCCTGCCTTAAAGCTGGAGTCACTGATGCTGGAGAAACATTGTTTATATTTAAATTTAAATTCAAAACCAAAACCAAAACACCTCTCCCTCCTGATTGCATATCCTATAGGCAGTAGCGTGTCTGCGTATGTGCTTTTAAATAAACAAAGCATGTAGGCCTAACCAACTATATAGTTCAGTATGGCTAATGCAGAATAGTCTATTGACAGCCAGGGCATGAGAGGATCTCTACCACCGCTTCACTGCATGTGTCACGATGCTGGGGCGGTGAGTGCAGATAGAAGGAAACTGTCAGTCAAGACGAACAAGCCTCTGTTCAAAGTTTAATTGAACCAAACACAAACTGCGAACAAAGCGTGTAACAGTCGCATACACAAACCATAGGGCAGCAAACAACAAACATGCGAACATGCAAACAAAGACCCACAAAAGAACAAAAAGACGTCTTAGCATTAAAATGTAACTGCACTGTAAAATGTGTTTCTGAGTTGTAAGCTAAGTAATAGGACTGATCTGTGATGAGACACATCAATGCTGGTGTTACTATGACATAATTCCTGTTTGCTAAAAACAGAACTACACGTCATATCCGTAAAAAATCACCCTAGGACGTGGCTGGTTTTCATCGGTACATTCAAAACGCTCATACGTCATCAAAATCAAATGTTAGCGTTAATGTTAATGGGGGTCCACCTCTCAGCCCATCCCCTCCCTTTACTTAGCTCCTTGATCAATCAATCAATCAATCAATCTTTATTTATATAGCACTTTTCATACAAATTCATGTAACACAAAGTGCTTCA
>JAODOY010002913.1:0-11866 GCA_025399855.1 Forbesichthys papilliferus | reverse complement strand
AACCATGGCAACATCTAATGTTTGTGTAGTATTATTTTTAGCAGACTGTGTTTTTCTATTGTTGTGACTTAGATGAATTTCAGAGCACATTTTATGACCAATTTATGCAAAACGCCACATAATCCCAAGGGGTTCACATACTATTTCTTGCAACTGTATACATATACATATATATACACACACACACACATATACATACATACATACATACACACACACATACACATACATACATACATACATACATACACACACACATACATATACACACAGTACTGTGCAAAGGTTTTAGGCAAGTAGGAAAGACCTTGCTGAAGCAAGTCTAATATGTCGATGCATATGGAAGTCATCATCTTTTCAAATGGGGAGATCCCCCCCTCCCCCCCCTCCCAAACCCCTGCCCTCGTCTCGCAGCACCATGCAGGGATAATGTGTGAGTGAATCTGTGCGGAGGGGAGCCCCCACAGACAGCATCTGAGCCCGCTGTGTGTCTTGTGTCTGGCCCAGGGAGTGCTTGCGACACCGGGTTTGGAGAGCAGGCTCCCGCTGCCTGGCCGGTTGTCATGCTTAGCGTCTGACGCTAACTGATTGTGATCGGGCGGGTGCAGTATGTGGAGCAATGCAGTGCGCTGCTCTAAAAAGGGCCGATCCGTATGTGGAAAGGGACCTGGCTCAATGTCTGTGGAAGATAGTGTTCTTTCCATCGTGCCTCTGAGCACCTTGCATCGCGACAATGAATGAATTATGAATAGTGCATTAGTTAAAGGCTAAATCGATACGATGGCTAACGTGCTGAAAAACACCACTAGAGTAAATTTCCTCCACCACCATCAGCACTCTGGATTGAATATTTACTTAATAAAACTTTAATTGAACCACTAACCATACTGATCGTTTACTGTCAGTACAAATACACACGTGTCATGGACAGACAGTAGGTTAAAGAGAAAAAGGTAGGACATAATGCGAAAAAAGGTTCTCTCTTAGAAAGTGAAGCACTTTATTATTAAGGCTGTTGGCAATTATATTTGAGGACTGAATGAGACTGAATTGGTGATGCACTGCATGTTAGCCCTGATCCTGACATCCTGCTGCCATTATTATAATACAATGTTGTTCACTCAGGATGATTGATGTGTGACCTATTCAGCTACAGACTAATGTACTAATTGTGAGTCTCTTTGGAAATAATTAGGAGACCACTGCACATTTAAAAAATATAAATAATAATATAAATGTACTGTAAATGTTAAAAAATCTAACAAATCAGAAACATAAATAAAATATAACTATATGAAATCTAAATAAATATATTAAACCAGAGAAACTGCTACAGCACATTTAGACGGCGTCCGTCAGAGAAGCCGACTTACCGGACAGCGCCCAGGCACCGGTGCCCAGCTGCGTGTGCCCGCTGTAGAACACCAGGTAGGTGTCGTGGCGCGGCCCGTCGGCCGTGCGCAGGTCCAGGAAGTGGCGCAGCTTGGCCTGGGCGGCCTCCAGCGTGACGCCGCTCGTGCTGTAGTCGCAGCCGAACGTCTGCACCATGTGGTGCGAGAACAGCCGCTGCACGGCGTTCAGCGTGGCCGTGGAGCGCAGGTTCAGCTCCTGGGCCTGCTCTGGGGGGAGGGGCTGGGGCTGGCCGTCAACACTGGGGGAAAGAGAGGGAGGGGTCAAAAATAATTTCACAAGGTATAGTCAGTGATGCTGCATACTGATAAAGAGAGTGTCAGTGATGCTGCATACTGATAAAGAGTGTCAGTGATGCTGCATACTGATAAAGAGAGTGTCAGTGATGCTGCATACTGATAAAGAGAGTGTCAGTGATTCTGCAGTGTTTCTTCTTTAACTTAAAGTGGAAGAAAAACACCTCTTCCTTCAATGCCATAGGGAGCTCCCTCAGAAGCTACGCATTCCCCCATATTGGACACACATTGCAAAGGCTAGGATATTGTTGTTGTGAGCGGTGCAGACCACTTTGTTTGTGTTCATATTTACAATGTAGAAGTACTGGATTTTTAATTTTCAGCACAAACATAGCATGATAAGCTAGCAGAGAGCCTGAATTGTTTGGGCAAATTTGACATAAAGTGTATTAGCATACAATCACTAACTATGCCTTCAAAAGGTATAGATTGTCAAGCTGGAGAAAGCTTGTTGATATCTGAAGTCAATTTAATATAACAACTCTCTAGCAGCATCCCCAAAGCTGTGATATTGCTGTTGTTCTGCACCACTTTGCTAATTTACTTACAAGGCTGTGTAGAAGCACCAGATCATTTTTTCAGCGCGCACACAGAATGAGCAACTAGTTTTACAAACAACTGCTGACAATAACAACTGACACACTATACGTCCACAGCAGAACCACTGTTCTATAACGGAGTACAACAGTGATCACAACAATTGAGCTGAATTCAGTTCTTCATAGCAGGGAGGTGTTTCATTTCAGGATTATAGACAGACACAATTATTTTGACGATTCAACAAATGATATAATTAAAATAATTGTAAGTAATTTATGCTAAAGTAAACTAGATACCCATGATGATGGCTGATACTGACTACAGCTGGTGTATGTCATATTAAGCTGTTGACCTATAACTAACTTACTAACTAGTAAATAACTTAAATATAAATATACTAATGTTGATATATTCCTCTGTCCCTTGGTGATGTGAACAAGTAATGCAGTGGAAGTACTGTAGGTGAATGCCATGGGCAAACATTTTACTTGTTATAAAGAGAAAATTGTTTTTTTCTGAGCTGAATATGATGGATATGATGAATAAGATGGACTGCTCGGGCCAAGTAACAGTGGCGGGTCGCTGCTTCTCAAAATCAAAACACAAAAACGTAGTCAAAGGGGAAAGCATCTTGAGTAAGAAACGGAAGGATGGAGTTATTAGAGGTGGGAGGATTGGATGGAACGCACAGCAGAGGAGAATAAAGGGAAAGAGCAAACAAAGTGAGGTGAAAATGAGGTGAATGCATTATAAAGAAGTGTGTGTAATGAGACAGACACACAAACTCACTTTCCTGAAGAGGTAGCTGTTGTCATCTGCAGCACACACGCACTCTATTTAGTTTTTATTATCATCATTAGAAAATTAATGAAAATTGTCACTCTTACAGGTCAAATGACAGGCCTTTAGAAACTAACTCAACCGTTATGAAACAATGTGAAAGGCAATTTAAAAATGGAAGTTCATCACACATAAAATTGTGTGTGCGCTTATATGCGCCTTTAATGCATCTTAGCAGCTGACAACAAGCCTTCATATGATGATGTTGAACAACTTTTTAATGCAGTATGCAACGTGTCAACTATGAACCGTTCATTTAAATAGAGTAACATGAATCATAAAAAAGACATCACAAATCTGTACTATTAAAAAGGAAAAAATAAAATAACATTGCTTTTCTTCAGAATTTTGATATCGCGTCCTCCCAAATAAATCCGTGACCCATTGTGGGGACCTGCCCCATACTTTGAAAACCACAGCTGTATGTTTCCAAAAGTTCTACGGAAGTCACATTTTGACAAGGATGATTCGGTGAGATTTAGCATTGAACTGAAGACAACACCTAACACTCTGCAATTCTGGCCCCCTACTGGTGTACGTGGGCACTGCATGCACATGGTCACCTGCAACCTGCATGTCCACAAGACCCCCCCTGCCCCCCCTCCAACATCAGCGGCCCTGGCGAGGACCAGCGTTAACGCTCACAGACCTCAGTCTAATCTTCCCTGATCTCCAAACGCTCTGAGGAGAGGCGAGACTTTTCCCGTTGGGTATTCAGGCCACATCCACCTCCATTACGCTCTCCCTTTCGTCCTGCGTCCTCCCTGCACAGCTCTCCCGGTATGCTGCCCTTCTCTCCCTTTGACACTCCCTTCCCCTCCCTTTGCCGTTCCCACATCGGCTTCACGCCGTTCGTTCACACCCTCCATTATGTGTGACGGCCCTCCTTGTCTCAGCCACTGTTTTCACAGCTCTCTCTCTCTCTCCCTCTCCCTCCCTTCCTCCCTCCCTCCCTCCCTCCCAGGGCGAAAGTCATTCAGAAAACATGATCTACACCCTCCCCTCCTTCCCACACCTGGCCTACGGTTGCAGCCTGCAGATCACTCTGGTGTGCCGGCGAAGGAGTACTGGAACCGTCCCTTAAGGGCCCGGGCATTAGCGCCATGTTTATGCATAGTTATTGGCCTATTTATGCAGTTGGGTGTGTGTGCTAACTGGAGAGGGACTTGGAGGGAAGGCATGGCACGGAACATTGCCTATTACACCGAAGAATGGGCTTCTGCGTGGGCTCCACTCAGCCCTTTTGTGTGAGTGCGTGACAATGTGTACAAACGTGTGTGTGTGTGTGTGTGTGTGTGTGTGTGGTCTTTCTGAGCAGGTAATGCAAGGTTAAACAACCTTGTAAACAGCTAGGACGTCTTGTCATATCACATGGCATTGAGATAAGCCTCTGTGGTGTACAGAAGCGGTTCTACAGTAGTGTGTGTGTGTGTGCGTTATTTTGCACGCCATGTTTTGCAAGTAAACTCTATTACTCTACTATTTTGTCTTGCGTTCTGAATGACAACCTGAACACCCGCCCCTCCCGGGTGTTAAGGTGGAATTTCACAGTTGAAGGCGTTTTCACGGATTTGTTGTTTCTGCAAGCGCAGTAACAGCAACATCTTTCCAAAGTCAATGAATAATCGTGATTTAACATGGACCAAAATAATCGTGATTATGTTTTTTTCCCATAATAATCGAGCAGCCCTAGTATGTATGTGTGTGTGTGTGTGTGTGTGTGTGTGTTACCTGCTGTATGCAGTTGGTATGACCAGGGCATAGCCCACACAGGTGCCTCCCAGGCAACTGCCCAACTCGTGGAACAAGCTGTGGACCAGTGACTCCATGGGAAGGACCACTAGCAGAGCACTCAGGAAGAGTCCACTGGAGGGCTGAAACAGAAACAACCTATAATATTATTATTACTAAAATACATTTTTTTTCCCCAGAAATGAAGCAATCCTTCTGCAATCTACGTGGGACTTTATATATTTTTTTATTTGTAAACTCACAGGCTGACTAAATCGTGTAACTGACACCTATTCCAACGTAGGGGAAAAAGCTTGTTTTTCAGTTTGGACCTCAAGGCAATAAAAGATGTGAAAAGCGTGTCTAGACTTTTGATTCCCCACTGTGGATCCCTAACACCTTAGGCTGAGTTAATGTGGGTAGTTATGGGGATTGATGGAGATGCATAAACCTAGCGTATTCATTTTTTCAAATATATATAGTGAGTTTTCTCCTTTTCAGCTAAACACTCAGTCAGTCAGTCACTTTCTTAAACATGACTTGATGAGTTATAGCAGGCTGATGCAGAAGAAGACTAGATTCACAATGATTTGGGGGATTATGGATGAATTATCCTTTTCAAAATGAGTCCAGGCCTTTCAGGCCCATTCAAACAACACAACGGGGATGGGGGTTACGTTATACAGTAGAGAATCTGTGTATATATAAGTGTATATATATGACTTTCTGCCACTAGATGTCACCCTAAGCGCACCAGCGTCTCAGATAAAAACAAGTTCTCTGTGGACCACACGCATTATTGGCATCCAGCCCAGCATTTGGAAAAAAAAACACACAGGAGCAGGGATGCCAATACACACAGGGAGGGGGGTGTGATGTCACCCTCTGCTCAAGAGCCCACTCCACTATATCTCAGAAAACAGATGATTTCTGCTACATTAATGTTTGATAGCCGATGGCGGTATCTGCAATGGCGGTACGGTAAGCGTTAACTCTGACGGGCAAGCAGCTCACATCTTCTAAAGCAAATTTGCAAGTGACACAACATGCAGGTCTCAAATTAGAAACTGGACTCCCGAGAGTCGTACGAGGTAAATATCTAATTAAGGCTAAATAAGTTATCGCTGCTCTTTATGCGAGTGGGTTGGGATATTAAAATGCTAATTAAATCGGATATGCTCGAGAGCAACAGTGCTGTAGCTCGGGGCGCCACTATTAACCTAACAACTGCACACGTAATAGCATCTTTATCCAGGGTTTATAACACTGGAAGTAGCATGGCATGGAAGATACAGTTTATCATGACACTCAAGTGCTAAGCTAAGCTAAAGGGGTTAGCATTGCGAATGAAAACCCCAACAATAGCCAATTAATTTCAACATTGTTAAAGACATACAGCACAAGGAAAACTAATTGATTAATTTAACTTAAAGCACTAAACAGGACAATGGTGTGAAGCTATCTCAGCAATGTAACACTTAAATGAGCAACATAAACCTAGCTACAATATAATAGTAATTATTTAGGATATTAATGTCAAAGCTGTCTTAGAAAAGTAATTCCAGCTAAAACAAGTCACAATATTATGCCAGTAAGTCAAGCTCATTTCAACAGAAGTGATTTCCAGTCAAGGCAGAATGATTACATATATAATTATTAAGTTTTTTTTTTTTTAATGTACAGTGTACATGGAAAAAAACTGCACAAGCATAAATTAAACTCAAAGCAAAATATGATATGATGAAAAGTACGACTACAGTTGGAGAGGCGTGGACATGGTTACCATGGTCACCATGATTGTTCCTACCTGCCAGGACACCGCTCCCAGTATGGTCGTGGACAGCAGGCTGAACAGCGCAAGGCGCTCGGAGATGAGGCAGAAGTGACGAATGCCCCTGGAGGCCATGACTCGCTCCAGGCCTCCGGAGCCGCCCGGCGGACGCTGGGCGCGCCACGCCTTCTGGCAGTCGCTCAGCTTGGTGTGGAAGCCCCACAGCGTGAGGAACAGCACCATGTGGCAGATGAGCCAGAAGAGGCCGAACACGCAGAAGCCTGGAATCACCAGGTACCACTGGTCCAGGTGACCCAGCTGAAGCAGAGGGGCACGCCGTCAATACAGGCGCTCCAAATCTAGTAATCTTTCTTGTCTGCCATTAGATGTCGCACTAGAGCACCATGCCACTTCAGACCAAAAACAAATGCTTTGTGAGCCGCACGCGCACACACACACACACACACACACACACACACACAGTCTGACCCAGCGTTCTGACGATTTATGCTGCCTTGAAGAAAAATGATACATTACCTTGTTCAGTTTTCCCATTTCCAAGATCCCATGAAGTAATAACTCTCTAAGCTTCTTATTGTTGCATACATTGCACAAGTAGCTTAATGCCTACATACTCTTTCAGAAAGGAGGGAATTACAAAAATGCCCAAGAAATCTTTTCGTTGTTGTTAATGGTGTGAATTGTTTAACAGTATGTAAACAATTATTAAATATACAGATGTTAAATTACAACCTGGCAAATAACGTTAACCGAATCATATTCTACATGTACAACACACACACCCACCCACCCACAAACACAAAGCTAGTGTGATGTAATTCTCAATGCAATTACACCACTATACCTTTAAAAAAAAAATGTTGCGCTATATAATTAAATATGCCATAGAGGACCTTTAATGTAGTTAACATAGCTCATCTCACCAATTGCTAATGTGACAAACATTTAAATTGTTGAAACGATGTTTCTTAAATAATGAAATGATTTACCTAAAATAAGTGATAAGGTCTAAGGTCAAGCAAATGGTCAACAAAAATACAATAGTACACTGAATCATTTATGTACAATACATTGTTTTTGTTCATTTTTAGTGTTTTTGTGTCTTTTCAATCAAGTTCATTTAATGGATGGGGAGCATAGAAAATTCAATCTATCATTTGAAATATAATTGGACGCCTCAAGCGCACCTGGGTTTTAAAATATGGTAAAATGCGAGGCGATATTTGGTGAATTTGACTAAATGTGTATCAATGTAGCTTACAAACAGCTAGCGATAGATAGCTGCCTTTACCTTTAAGGGTTAAAGAAAGTATTGTGTTCGGTTGGCCACCCATTTTCATTCATCTGAATGTGTGTTTTCTGAAAGTTTATCCCAATTCTGGGTCCTGGAGATCTATTGCCCTGCATGTTTTAGATGTCTCCCTGTTCCAAAACACCTGATTCAAATGAATGGGTCGTCGTCAATCTCTGCAGAAGCCTGAGCACGACCCATTCATTTGAATCAGGTGTGCTGGAGCAGGGAGACATACAGTATAAAATATGTGGGACAGTAGATCCCCAGGACCAGGGATAGAAAACACTGACCACAGCCTACATTTAAAAGGCAGGATTATTGATTCTCGAGAATGCTAGCTAACTTCCAGCTCTTCTCAAAACAATATTCCTCCATGGCGCCTCTCCAAACATCGAAATATATTGTGAAGAAAGTCGTAGTACCGCGGCTTTGCTGATGTGAGCAGTGTTCGCCACTTTGTTTATCTTGTTATTTACAGAATCAGGGTTGTGTAGAAGGAGGATTATTTTTTTCAACACACACAGAACAGTAAACTAGTGACGATAAACGGCAAATAGACTGCATTAATATAGCGCTTTTCTAACCATTCAAAGCGCTGTACAGTGTTGCCTCACATTCACACATCCACACACTTCCAATTAGCTGACTATACCTTTAAGGCAGCCAGGACGAAGAAGGCCATCTCAGCCAGGCTCACGGGCAGAAGGGACAGCCTCCGCCACACCCTCCCTAGGGCCAGGATGGGCAGCCAGCGCTCGCTGGGGCCCAGGCCGCTGAAGTAGATGTCGAGCAGGGGCTCGCACAGCAGCCGGCCCAGGAAGCAGGCGACGGCGTAGGGGTTGGCCGTGATGTCCACGGCCTGGAAGAAGACCAGGGAGCACACCAGAGTGAAGCAGGTCAGGTTGGGCAACGCCAGCAGGGACTTCACCCTCAGGTCCACGATGAGCGCGCCCAGAGCCGCCGCCAGGCCCACGATGGCCGCCGACCGGTGCAGAAGCATGGCGGTGCTGGCCACGCTGAAGCCCAGCAGCTCCAGGAGCTCCGTGGACGTGAGCAGCCTGGGCTTGTAGCGGACGCCGCTGCAGAGGCGCTCGGTCAGGGCCCACACGGCTTTCATGGCCACGCTGGCCGCCAGGAGGTAGTTGGTCACCTGCTCCTTGATGTTGATGTCCAGGTAGGGGCTGTTCAGGAAGCATAGCAGGCCCAGCAAGAAGCCCACCCACAGGTGGAACAAGCTCAGGCTGGCTTTCTCCATGGCAAAGTAGTAGTAGAGGATGCTGGCAATGCCCATGACAAAGAGGCCCAGGATGAATATGACCAGGATCATGGGTTCGTCCGTCACCTCCCAGCGCACGTACATCCCCACGCACACCGCCACCAGGAGGTTGACGCTGGACAGGTAACCCAGGCAACGCACCGACGTAAACATGTCGACCTCCTTGGGCGCGCCAGGCATCAGCACCTCTTCCTCGTCCTCCTCTCGTGCCATGGCAGACGTGTTGTTAGGCGACGTCTCTGTTGTGCTTATAAAGAATAGCTGCAACACGGAAATGACTCCTGAAAATAGGCAAACTCATCCCCTGCAAGACACATTTGGAAATGCAAAATAACGTTACAATATAAATTCCCCTAAAGAAATATGTTCGGGTTTTTTGACATCCAAAGCTACAGTGAGTACAAATAAGGTAAAGTGTTAAGAAGCAAGATAGGCAACACATCTTGCACAAGAATTCCTAATCACTAGACTATCCTGTCTCATACAACACATCTAAAATAGCTTTATTAGAGAATTACTTTAATAGTTAGGGAAATAATTTAATGGCAGAAAGTAGCAGTATATATATAATCAAACAATAGAGTTGTTCAGCTTTTAACATGGGTGGGCATAACAAATCTGGTTTAAGAATATTAAAACGGTATTCCCTTAAAATGTGGCCCGTGTCTATGAAATAGTTTTCATTATTATCATGAATATTCATGAAATGGGAATACAAACCTTCACATACCCCCGAAAATAATTAAATGAGTAATAAGAGACTATTAGTCCACATTTCTATTGAAGAAGGCTATGTCTAATTAAACAGGCAGATGTTGCTGCTCTAAAAATGACAACGTAGCACTGCAAATAGCCCTGTACGTGTACTATAAATTACATAGTAAACTACCCTGCGTTCTATACAGTAGCTTGCCTATGCATTTTCGCTTACGTGTCAATCAATGCAAAGCATATAGTCGCGACAAATATTATTATTCTCCTCAGCATTTCTTATTTAAACTGTAGGATTACGCGATTGTGTCCAGTAGTGTTACTTACATTTTGTTTTAGAAGAACAAAGTTTGCCTGACAACTTAGCCAGCTTCCGGATTCTGGACTACGGTAACTCAAGTGTGTCAAACGTACGTGCGTGTGTGCGTGTAAACCTAAACATATTTACGACATAAAACATGTACACAATTAAAAGTACACAAGTGTATACTATAGTACGAAAAAAACATCATTATACTTTATTAGGTATTTTAAGGTAAACCAAGTAGAAAATGCTTTAAGAAAACACCATCCTTTAAAATTGAACAGACAGGCAACATACCTATTTAGATGGATAATACAATGTTACAGTAGGCTTTAACCTTAACACTACCACTCTTATTAAACATGAACTAACCTGTCAGTGAAATTATTCCTGCGTATGTAATCATACCAAAGAATTGTTTGTGATTGTACAGTGTAAGTGACCAGCCCCAGAAAAAGCTGTATTTGTATGTAGGTCTTAGCATTTCCCAATACAGCAAGTTTATGTGAATGTGCTTTGTGTGCCAAGCAACTGCCCTCACAGATTGCAAGCTTATTCATCACATTGCTGTAGAGAAGCCTGTTAAAAGGTTTACTTATAGGATGTGCAGAGGCATCGCGATGGAAACATCAAGAAGCGGTCTAATTCAACACCCTCAACACCCTAGGGTGCTAGACAAACACAGACGTGCCTGTGTGCATATGTGAAAGCATTTGCTCAAGCTGCTTTGACATTTTATCGGCATACAGTATAACATATTATGCCCTTTCTATGCCTATATGTATTTTCATACCATTCCAAACTAAAAATAACATTCAGTATCATCTTTATTTCCAACCGAGTGAAAAAAGTAAGCCTAATAATAAATAATGCCTGGGAATCACAATTACAATTGCACCGTTACAGTTTAACCAGAGACCTAGTGTGTGTTTGTATATATATATATATATATATATATATATATATATTAGTTTTGTTTTTAGATGTTACACTATGTGCTTAAGGAAAACAGCTAGGTTTATGCAGACCAACACGGCGATCCTGCCTAGGAAAAGTTGTTTTCACAACCTTAGGGAAGGTCCCTGGTGTGTGACGAAGTCAACTGCAGCTTTGTATAGATGCCTTCTATTGCGATGCATCTAACCTGCTTTTTTTCCTGAATGAAAACTTTAGGTAAGTTCGTGCTAAACAGCAAATGATGAATAGGCTTCATCTACTGCAGATAAGACCTACAATAGAACAATGGAACGAAGAGACATTCTGTGACATACTGTAGGGATGTTTTAATGTGTAATTGAAAAGAGAGAGTCCAGTGTTGTCTATAGAAAGTGTGTATGCGTGCGTGCGCACGTCTTTGCATGTTTCCATGCATCTGTGTACACCTGAATGGGGTGATTGGAACTGTGCTTATGATTAGTATTCTAGAAAAGCCAATGAAAGATCAAAAATGGTGAATAGATGTCCTTACAGACTGTAGGTCAAAGTGCTTCTGTGACCTCTTGGGCAGACCCCAGAAAGAATGAGAAGTAGATGGAGTGGCAGTTAGAATTTAAAGATATAAGGCTTTCAGAATGAAGGAAATGAGAAGGACGGGGGGGGGGGGGGGGGGTTTAAAATATGAGACAAGTTAATTTTTATTAAGCATAATTAAACTATATTCTAATTTCAGACA
>JAODOY010002911.1:0-11866 GCA_025399855.1 Forbesichthys papilliferus | reverse complement strand
CTGGCCTGGGAACGTCTCAGGATCCCCCAGTCAGAGCTTGCTGATGTTGCTCGGGAAAGGGAAGTTTGGGGTCCCTTACTGAAGCTGCTGCCCCCGCGACCCGACACCGGATAAGCGGGAGAAGATGGATGGATGGACCCTTCAAGACACCTTATCCGGCTCCTGCAATCCTCACTGCGTATTTTACCTATGTTATAGGGCTCGAGGACTAGGATACGCCCAAACTCTTGCTCTCTATGATAAGACAGATGCATTTAAGAATGACCATAAAGTCGTAGCTGATGTTAAAAATAATTTGAAGTGTACGCTTATGAAATCTGCAGGAACCCCTCAACAGAATACATGTTCAATGCATATGTTTCATGAAAAATGTAAATCACACATGTGTATTTAAATTAAAAAAACGTTTTTTTATTAACATTTTTGTACATATGTATTTTTTTAACACATTTTTTTCTTAAGAATCCTTATTTCCTAACCAGGATGTAGGCGTACTCCATGAAGCCGAGAGGCTTAAGGGAAAAATTAGACGTTGAGGTGCCATGTTTTAAGGCAGCTTTTGTCTAGCGCCTCTGTTGGAGATTGATTATAAATAATGGTATTATAAATACCAGGGCTTGTAAAAAGGGGTTCCATCCGTGTGGGCGACGTGTTTCAGCTATTTTGTAAGGGGCTGTGATATTTTTAATCAGATACATAATATGCGATCCATTAATTGTCCTGCCATTATAAATAAGTTGACTGTCTTTATCCCATGAATCCCACATTTTTTGTGAAATGTAACCATCGTTCCTTCTCTGACGTTCTGGCAGTTGGCAGTTTTAACGCTTCGTCTAAAAAAGTGTTCTCCTTAGCCTCAGAAGCCTCTGACAGCGTGGGGGGCATTGTCCCAGAGTTATGATGAGATGACGTGGGCTTTGATGTAGGGCTGTTTTTGTCAATGGCCTCTTGTTTCTGCAAGCTCAGATAACGTTGTAATAACTAGTTATACAGTTCTTTTCATGGGGGTTCAGCCCATCTTGGTTTAAATATATTTAATTTTAATATCCAATTCATTCTCAGCCTTTTGCATGATATTTTCGTTGCGTGTGCGAGTAAGGTTAATATCTTCAAGTTGTTTAGGTGTAATCGGATACATTTTCTGTAAACAAAAAAACACTCTTCTGTAATATAGCCTTACGTTTTTTCGGTATGTTGCAAAATATTCAAAATATTTAATTCAATCTTACATGGAGATAAAACAAAATCATCCATAGAGTGAAGGAGAAGTTCTTTGCGTTTACGAGCAGAGGTTGAAACTAATTTGTGCAGAAAAGGTAAGTTGCGTTTTAAGCGTGCAGACATCGTTATTTTTTCTTACACAAATAGATTGTATGCCACTCGTGAGGTAGTATTCCTGATCTCACTCTTTAAGCGTCTGGGCACTGAGGAGTCAAGTCCAGAGTTAAATACTTTGTATAGTAGTAATAGTAATAAATAAATTAATAAATAATAGTATGGTTCTCTCCTTGCGTCCTCAAAGCTTTCCATGAAAAAGGCCTTTTGGTTAGGGAACATTTGCTGAGCCAGCGTCTGGATTTGCAACTTGTCTTGGTTTTTTTTTAATAAGACAATATAGTTGCTATTCAAGCTTATAGTACGGCTAGATTTACCTTTATGAAACACGTTTTGCACGAGGTAGAGGACGCTGATGTTACAATGATGACGAAGCTCTGTGAAAATCCTTACCATTTGGGAACTTTCTTTCGCTGCTGCCATCTGGTCGTCTAAAATGAGAAGATGTCTTTTACCCCTCGGAAAAAGCATTGAATCATTAAGTGAGTATGGTAGTTCGTCCATAAAATTAATGTTTTTATTATTCTTTCATATCTCATCATATAGAGGTTGATAACTTGCATATATCTATACAATATTTTCCTGTACATCGTTAAACACGTGGTTACAATTTTCCAGAAGATTCTTTACAAACACAGATTTGCAACACCCTGAAGGTCCTGCAACTAAGGCAGAGAATGGTTTTTGCAGTCTAGGGTCAAAATGTACACCCACCATGCACTAATATCCAAATGGTAGAGTGCTGCCGTCAGCATAGAGCCAACATTTGTCATACACTACTCTAAATCTTTTAGCTACTGTGTGGTTGCGTAGATGAAATCCTCTTTTATCCCTCGCAATCTTGCGCTGCATTGCAGTGATTTCACCAGAGGTGTCATTGTTTTGCAAGTAGTCTTCAACCAAATCCCGTATGCTGTTAAAGTTTACGCTCGAGGCGTTTGCATAGGTCTGCTTGTGAGGCAGGGGTAAACGCAGCAATGGAAATGTTAATGTTTCCTGGAGGCACCACGTATTTGTCATGGTACCGCCATTGCACTACAGCCATCTCATCTGTGATAAAGCCAATGTATGTGACGTCATACCGATCAGAGAACAGATACATGAAAAATGTCTCAATATTACGAATCAACATTGTTAATTACCATCATGTCATCCCTTGTGGCCAGAGTCACAAGAGATGACAGTCCAAATATAGATTTTATTTATCTAAGGTAGATTGACGTCTGGGAAAGCAATGCCCAAAACAATAAACATAACAGACTCATAAATAACCCAAACTAACTTACCTAACCGCAAATTAATGAGAAATAAAAGACAAGTGCCTTACCTGACTCTCTACCCATACACGTAACACAAAAGGGGATACACAAAAGAAAAGGGCTTCTTCCCCCTACAGCTACCTGGACTGCATTAGTTAGGATCCACACATACAAACGGCAAACACATAAATGTGCACAAACAGGTCTGCAAAAGGAGAGAGACCCAGGCATCAATGGCAGCCATCTTTTAATCAGGTGGCAGCCATATCCTGGCCAATTAGCACCTCCACCTTCAAGGGAAAGAGTTCATACAGGGACAGCACCACCCCCAGGCAGGGAGGGAAAACACCCCCCAAACCCATGGGTCATAACAATACGGATATAAAGTAATGTAATGTAAAATCTACAATTTTCTCGTGGGGGCTTGCGGTATGTCTCAGCTTAATAGCGTTCACTCTACCACCATAAAAACTCGCCCTGGGGGCTAGAGGCTGATGCGCATTGTAAATTTGCATGAATGTTTGGACATCGGGGTCTGATGTTTTGAGTTCGTTCCAACGGTACTCCCACATTATTTATAATTTTACAGTGCTTTGTAAAACGTTGAGTTTCTCCATGGTTTTTGCATACATTTCCCCGAATGTTTTACCTGTTAATTGTGCATAAACAGCCGTGGAAAAACACCCCAAGTATTCAAATGCATACTTGACGCCGTTCACTAGAGCGTAGCCGTCTACAAAGTATTTGCTGATGGCCTTCTGTCCCTGATTTAACGCATGCTGAATAAACAGCTTCCGCGAATGCGCAAGGTACTCAAAGTATTGAATGCTCGCGTGACTGTAGGCCTTGTGCTGACGTTGGTAGTCATCGGGGGAAGGTATCGCGATGGTTTGAGGTTTCATGAAATTTGTTCAATAAACCTTCATGCACGCAGAGGGGATTGTGACGCAGCTGAATATATCAATGGCCGTTTTATTTATAAATTCTCTACGAAGTTGCAAGCATACTGTTCATAGAATATGTCGTTCTGGCAATACATAACCACCTTCTTTTTGAAATCAAAGGTTTATTGCGGATCGTGTAATACCATATCATCAGCTCGTCTCTGCCTGTAACAGGCATATGGTCTGCACCATATGCCTCTACGTTAGGATAGGGTCCTACGCATGACAAGGTTTCTGCAGAACTGAATTGGTGTGGGAAATGTACTTTCACCATATTTTGAAAGCCCAAAGCCTTGAGCATCTGTGCAAGCCTCATTGTCAAAAATGATAAGGAGTCTATATACTTTTGATTGTAATCAGTGTCTTTCAAGCTCATGAATTTTCCCCCCTGAGAAATCAACTCTGGTGTTATGCCCAATTCAATCATAGCTTTGATAATGAGATGCGTGTCAAAGGACCTTGCGTTATGGGCTATGAACGTGAAATTGCTGAATTTTGGGTGCCTGAAATGCCTCAAAAATACATGAGCGCAGTCTGCCCCAACAGCCCCCAACTTTGACCCAGAGAAGGTGACGGTACTCCCATAGAACGCAATGTGAATGTTTGATTTATTGACGAATGTTTCAAAGACATAAAATATATATTTCTCTGAGGGGTCACTTTTTTGCAGTACCTGGATAAAGCACTCGTGCTCTGTGGCGCTATCTGCTGGTAATGCAGCCTTGCATATTTTACATGTTTGGATTTGACATCTGTGAGGCTTGGGGTTTTTCATAGTGATGTAATCAAATATGCGTTTACATTTAGGCTCTCGCATATGCTGATGGATATATTTGCTATAGGATGGTGCCTAAGCTCTTTATGTTTACCGTAACAGTAAGTTAACGCACATTTAATGTTACAATCTTTACAGTACATCCATTTTTTGTTTGCTTAGGACATTCTGGGATAATGCACATGCTACAATGGCCTGCACAACGGTGCCCCAACTCTGTGGTATAGCCCTCATGACATGACGTACATACATACGGGTACCCCAGGAACCCCTTCAAACTTTTTATACCATAGTAATGGTTGTTTATCAGTAGCATAAACGCCTGCTTATCGCGACGCAATCCTGTTTTAAATTTTGCAAACTCTCTCATCCCTGGCTGGCAGTGCAGAATCACAATTTGACAGTCGGTTAACCTTTCAAATGCTGAAACATCGCTAAATGTCACTGGAGTATCATATGATAGCCCTAAAGTTTGCTGCATTTCCGTACCCTGTGATGCAGCCTGATAGTCGTTGAAATCTGGATTCAGCACGTGCGTGAGATTAATTGCAAAACAGAGCTGGTTATCGGGATTGTTTACAACGTATAAATTCTTGGATTTTTTCATTATCTCACATTCTAGGTTTTTTTTCAGCGCAACGGTTTTTTACTCCACCGCGTGGATTGTGAATAATCTGGACTATGAACTCTAAACTACTGTCGCTCAAATTGTGTTTGATTGAACTGATTGGTATAAAAGGTTATGAAACGCTGAGAAATCAGGGGTCTCAGCGTTCATATGCAGGGTTGCGTGATTGTTAATATTTTTACCACGTAGCTGAAAATGTATGACGTCGTGAGGTCTAGCATGCCCCTGAACCCTTTCTAGGACTGGTTCTGCAGAGGCTATTAATGAACGATAATATTCTGCAAAATCTATGACTGGACCTGCACGTGGGAGGTCTATAGTGTAATTTCAACATTATTGAAATATTTATGCAATGTTTCTCGAGGGGTAGCTATGTCAGGGGGGTTCGAGCCACCCTACGCTCGATGAACCTGTTCAGCAGGTCTATGACTTGGACCAGGCAATGCAATCAACTCATCTGCATGTGGGAGAGGATCGTTGGCTGCATGAGGCGAGGTATTTGGAGCACTATGTGATGGTGACTGTATTAGGTTTTTGTTTATCCTGTGAATTTGCACTAATAATTCTGCGGGTATTGTGACTCCAGATTCAAAGCTTTCGCCATTATTTATAGAGTGTAAAAGCTGATCGCTTATATCAGGGGTTTGACACATCGCATTGTTTAGGCTGTTAAGTGCATCGCTAGGCTGCTGCTGGAGCCTTAAAAGCTCAGTTATAATTGCCTTAAATGGGCTCTGTGGGGGGCTTACATGTATAGATCGTGGGGGTGTTTTAGGGGGTGTTGGGTTGGTTTTCCAAGTGGCGTATTTGGGAAATTATATAATTAACACTTAATGTTGGGTGATTCAGATCGCTTATGGCAGTTATTAAATGCTCTGGTATTTCAGAGCCATTTTGCAAGATGTCATGTATAGTTAGTAACTGTGGACTTGGAAAGGCTTCTATAGATAACAGTTCATCTAAAACATCCTAGTAGAGGTTTGGCAAATCAGACATTTTTATTACATTGAAAAGTGCGCTCTAAACCTATTGTTGGAATCTGGGTGGTTATCCTAACACCAGTTACTGTGCGTTCTTTGATGAGGATAAAATATGGAGACATTGTATCCAAGTTAATATATCAGTTTTATTGTTGGATTAGAAATAAAAGTTGCAGAGCCCTGGTCCACTAATTTTTGCTGACTGACAACATGCAATATCAACAGTTTGAGAAGTTTGGCCCCGACTGTCTCTCGGCCCATTGATAATATTCTAGACAGTGTTTCCCTATCAGATGTTGATTGTGCGTCTCTCCCAATCCTGGGGCCCCACGTCCGTTCTCTCCTCCTGCTGGGCGTGGTTGCTGGGGAAGGTATCTGTGAACACACTCTTCAGGCCCCTACATCCTATCTCTTGTTTACTAACAGTTTGTTCATTAAAGTGCTGTCCCTATCTGTTTCTCTGCTCCCTGCTGACTCAGCACTTTGTTACGCCTAAGACAGTTTAATTCTTACAATAGTGTGACACACAATTAAGATTATGTAAGGATATCTAAACAGTTCAGCATAATCTTTTAGTCCCCGGGTGAAGATGACCTCAACTCCTTCGTTGCCGAGCAGCAGAGCAGACGTCACAGAGACCAAACTGTGCCACACGCCTGACCTTGAGAGATAGTTGGCTGGTTCTGCCAAGCCTGTAACTTTCCACTGGTCTTCCAATGTGTTCACTTTTTAGCAATAAGATATAATATATATATCTAAAATATAATATCTATAATGTAAAGCACAATTTTCTACACTATCCAAGCACTCAGATAATACACGTGTAAGATATGCAACCTGTTCAAAATCTCCTGGGGCTGTAATCCTAAATATGTACGATAATCTCTCTAGTTCTTGAACCAGTTCCTCACGTATAGATGATAGTTCTTCATAGCTGTGTCCAATTTTTTTAATTTTGATTTAAGGTGGGTCTTCATAAGTCTCGTACATTTATAGCATTGGAGGGAGGAAAACAACATGTAAATATGTATATAAACAAAATACGCTATCCATTATATTGAACCGTATAATTTTTTCAACCTATATTCTTACGCCTACCTGTGATATTTGCATAGCTGATTCCCTCCCATTGATTGTTTACTGGTTCTGCAGGGGCCTTTACGTCTTTACCCACGCCCACCCCTGCCGGTTTAGCTTCAGTCACTTTAGGAAGTTCTAGCCTTAACTCAAAGTGTTAACCATAGCATTAGCTCTAGCGTAAGCATTAGCATTAGAAGAAAACCCACTTATATTTAGCCTATGCACCTCAGGATGTATAGGCTTTATGATGGCTCTAGATTTAAAAAAAACTAACATGTACCCCCCACCTCCTAAGGTATTTTTTAATTGGATTTATGTACATCTGATAAATCTGAGAATGTTAAAGAAATCAGACTCCATCTTTAAAAAAAAATGTATTAAAAAAAACAGACTTACTGGGTGTAACAATTGGAGCGGTACTGCTCAATTTATCACCTAGGTTTGGAGCCTGGGCCTCCGCTTCTATGACGTATATAATAAAAAGTACATTCGAAAAAAAAGAAATGTCGTTGCAACCAATAAAAAATAAAAAATACATACCTGTGTAGGCCCCCTCTAACGGAATCACTTACAAAAAACCCTTAACTCGCTCTTCATAATTCTGTAATATTTGTTAGGCCTCATACCTTCATCGGTGTAAACGTGTGGCGCTGCATATGCTTCAACGATGAATGGTGGTATGTTTTTTGCAATGATAATATAATTAATAAAGCCGTACAACAATTTCGTTTTTTTAAATATATACATCATTTATCTCTACAAACCTTCAGGCGGCTAGATTGGGCTATAAGAAAATTCCCCAGGCGATCCTGTAGAGTTTTAGAATTAAAGTTATTACAATTTTTAAAAATGTTTTTATACATATATAAGGTGTGTGTGTGTGTGAGGCCCTCCATGCTACAGGCTATGCTAGAGTTGTATAAAATGGTAAAGATTTGTATAAAATACCTACCCCTGTAGGCTCCCTCCGCATACCTGCTATTACAATGAAGGTCTTCTGTTAACATAAATATATAGACATTATTCCAACATATCCCCTGTAGATTACCTCCATAGGATCATTTTTCACAACGCATGTATTCTATTGAAATAAAACAATATACATTACCTTTATTACATGGAAAACTTTCAAATAGCTCATGTAGAGTTACTTTGCAAATATCTGTATGCAAGATGGAAAATTATATAGAGCGTAAAATATACTTTTATTGAAATAGACGTTAATGTAATTAAACATCCTGCTTACCCTGGCCAATCATATCTGATGCATCAAAATCTATTTTATAATCCATCTGCTAAATAAAAAAATATTAACCAATTAATACATTTTCTTTTTTATGTAAATGTAGAAAAAAAAAGAAGAATAATCATACTCTATTTTATAAAAAAATACATGCCCCAATTAATACAATCTTTAAACATAAGGTATATTTAGTTAATTAAAAAAAGTCTTACATTGTCTGTAGTGTTCATCAAATGTATCCAGGAACAAGAAAATACATTAATATCACACTCTCAATGGCTGAGCTTCAGGCCCTCTCTTCAAGTGATCAGTCTTAAACCCAAAAATACTGCTTTTTTGATACTTCTGAAATTTGGGTTTATGGGTCTGTTAAAAAAAAAAAAGCATTCTGGGTAACTGTGTGTCTGCAATTTATAGATTGTGGGTGACCATTAAAATAGGGGATGTGCGTAACTTTTTGAAAAGGCCTTTTTTGGGTAACTGTATGTCTGTAATTTATAGATTGTGGGTGACCATTAAAATAGGGGATGTGCGTAACTTTTTGAAAAGGCCTTTTTTTGGTAACTGTATGTCTGTAATTTATAGATTTGGGGTGACCGTTAAAATGGGATTATGGGTAACGGTGTAGTAATTTAATAACGGAACAGAATAGAATATATTAATAACACTGTATAGCTCATTTAAGCACCATATTATACCATTTATAAATAAAGGGTTTGATCCACTTGTGTGTATTTTTTTAAAATAATGTTATCATATACTTTAAACATATACATACTAACACAGGAGAGGACGATTTTAGATATTTTACAACAAAGCTATGTAGCACGTTCTAGCTTTCATGGTGATTTTTGAATGTGGGGATTGCTCTCCGCTGATCCAAGTGTAAAATTTTATTTTCCTCTTGGGGTAATCAAACACATAGCCAAGTTCTTCTTCTTCTCCGAGGTAAAAGCAGGCACTCAATAACTCATCTGGTGGTAATTGTGCTCTGTAATTTTGCATCGTGAGCTTTACAGGAGCCCTGCAGAATTTTTGACTAATCTCCGGAAGGGAAACATTATTCTCTTCCAGCTGCATAGGCTCTGGGTGACTTCTTGCCATGTTTTCAATCTTCACAGTTTGAAGACTCATGGCAGAGTGAGTTTTTAAAACATTCTCTGCCTGGGAAGCCCGCACATGACTTCACACTACAGGGAGGGACTACTGAACACGTGGGTGCTCCTGATTGGCTAGGAATAAAATATTCCCACACAATGGGATGTCACGCTTCCCCGTGACGTCACATTATAGGGGAGGGTCAACGGCCGGATGGGGCTATACCTCAGGGGCGGAACTAGGGGGGCGGGACTAGGGGCAGGATTAAGGGTGGGCACCTGTCACTTTGGCTAGGGGGCGTGTTTGATGGATCTACTATGGTTACTCTCTCTACCGACACCTGTTCCCAATCACCCCTACAGTCTCTCCATATGACACAAGCATGCAGTAAGTGATATTCACTTGATAAGATTTTTTAAATTAAGTGCACATTTACTTACGTTAAGTCACTAGATAAGCCATTTATATTAGAAACAAGTCCAACTAGATTTTAAATCTAAAAACAAAACTATCACACTAAAGTAGATATATTTCTTGCAGTGTAAGGAAATAAAACATTTTTTGTGTGGAAACGCTAGCCCTCGATGTTGTGGGTTTTATTTTTTATACCAGTAAGCAATTCCTATGCAGAGTGAACTTTCAGTCAAATAGAGAATGTGTGGTCTGCTAAAATAAAGAGTCAGTTTCAGTACGCGTGTTTGAGCTTCAACTCAGATTTTACTAAAAGATTCCATATTAGCCCTACAGTAGGCCTATTGACTTAGTCATTAATTGAAGGACAGAGAGAGGTGCAGCAAATCGAAATCCCAAATATAAATGCCAAATTAAGTAGGCTAAAATAAGATATAATTTTTTTATATAAGGTTGTCATTTCAGTCTTCATATATTTTAAATCTTGAAGCATATTAATTACCCTGAATGGTGTCAGATTAGCCTGGTATGGTGCAAATCTAATGTAGCCTTATCACCTTGTTTAGCTGAAAGGGAGTAGGCCTAAGCAAAGACTGAATCTAGAAGCAATCAGGTAATGACATCTTTATTTTAATGATTTTTTAAAAATGTACAGTACACAAAAAAGAATACACATTCATAGTCTACTATGGTATAGTCCCAAGCTATGCACATTGTACTTTACATTTAGAAACCCATTCAAGTGTATCAGAAGTTTTGGCTAAATGAATGGAGTGACAAATGCTGTTTAGTCATGGTAACACCTCATCCAGCTGGAGTAGCTATTCTATTTAACAATATTAGCACCCTGTTTTCCATTTCTGGTTTGCTTTGAAAGCTACGCATGGTGGGGCCTGGTTAGTCCTTGGTTTGGAAACCAGTTGCTGCTGAAAGTGGTGTTGGGGCCAGGCATATCTGTGCCATCCCTAGTGTTAACCCGGTGTCCTGGCCAAATTTTCATGCCATAGTGGTTACCTAATTATCCCCAGCTTTCACTTGGTTTTATTGTCCCCTCTCCTCTCTTGCAAATGAGAATATGTTCTCAGACAATTTGCCTGGTAAAATTAAGGTAAAGCAATATGCCCCCCTTGAATTTCATCTTGCCACCCTGCTGCCACTCCATGTAAAACTTTCTAGAATCGCCAATGGACAGATGAGACAGGATTTGCCGATATGCGGAAAAATACTGAGTTCTGGCCTTTTAACTCAAACGCATTGTTGTATGCTTTGGACATTACCGAGCATAATAGATTAAAGCAGTTGTCTGTAAAGCTGCCTCTTAATCCGCTACTGATTTCCGCCTTTCCTGCCTTTTCTCCAGGCCCTTCACAGGACACTGCTGCGCTTGGCATGTCTCTAGGCAATGAAGAGGCTACACTACCGGAGTTTGAACAGACTCCGCTAGCTAAAGGCCCTGCTAGTCGATGAAAATATATTTTTCTAGCGTTATAAGTATACAAAAAACAAATCTTTTCAGTGGATCTCTTAGTTAAACCAATATTATGTTTGTGAACCGTTTATTAATAATCTGGGATATTAATATCCCGAATCGAATGTACCCTCTACTGGCGGATTCACAAACATAATAATGGTTTAACTAAGAGATCCGGTGAAAAATACATGCTTGAAAATAAGAGAAAAAGTAGGGTAGTAGTACAATATCAACTTTTCCTCCATTTTCACTTCTGTGCCTGGCTGGCTACCTCGTTTCTATTAGCCGCGTGGGTATTTGTCACAGCGCGCATCGCAACAAGCTCCCCTCAACGGTTTTGCTTGGCGCGGCTAAAACCGGCGTTGCGCGGCACAAAACCGCCGTTGCGCGGCACAAGCCATTGGAATGAATGGGTTTCAGAGCGAAGTGGTGCCGTTGTCGCGTCCTGTCTGAAAAGGCCTTTAGCATACAACACGCACACACAGACACACCAGGTACAAGAACACAACATACACTAACTTACTAACCTACTAACCTACACTATATCCATTTGTTAAATGATGATAACACTGAAGTTAACCTCATGGAATGTACGTGGAGTTGGTTCAGGGGAAAAGAGACTGAAATTGTTTAATCATTTAA
>JAODOY010002910.1:0-11867 GCA_025399855.1 Forbesichthys papilliferus | reverse complement strand
ACTCAACGTGCTTTACAGTTAAAAACATTTGAACAAAGGATGAAGGGAACAAATGCAATTAAACAAAAATAAATAAAAAACAATGAAAAACTAGGTAAAAGCCACGAAAAATAAAAAATAAAAAACAATATTGTATTGGCGTTTGGTGGGACTCTAACCCACTGGGATTCCAACCCAACAATTCCATCCAACTTAGTACGCTCATACGTCAAATTCAAATGTTAATTGTATTCCAGAGAAAGCAATTGTCTAAGTGAAGTCTTGAGAAGAGAGACACATATGTATAGAGATCACATACATCTATCCCATACAGACAGCACTATAGCCTCAACACAGGAGCACAAATCATCGTAGAACTACTAAGAAAGGAATATTTCAGCAGGCTGTGTCCAAATGAACCCACGTTGTTACAAAACAAAGGTTCCAAATAGAATCTGGTGCAGTCCATGCTTGGTAACAATTACAGTCTAACGTTAACTAGTGTGGGATCAAGGGTAATGTGAGGTACACAGCATATTCAGCTCAACCCACTGCAATTAATTGGCCAGGGTTGTTTGCAGCAGGAAACCCCAGTCAGTAGCAAACATTCTTACATAATGTTTGGGATCTCTGATCTCACACTTTCAAAATAGCTTCCCCAAAAAAAATGTGCACAGTTGTCATGGCAACCACTGCTGAAAACCCGGGACGGTGTAATAGGATTTTCAAGGCTGCTTGGAGTGGATTCTGGTCTAAAGGACTGACGAGAAAGAAATAACACATTATAATGTGATACACACGTTTGCAGTTGATTGGTTGAAAATGGTCTGTTGTATTTGTTGCATTGTTACATAAATTGCCACATTTTCCCAACTGGCAGTATTACATTTGAGTCCTAATCACAGGAGACAAACAGAATCTCTAACCATGAATGACAATGGCTACCCACAGAAGAACTAAATCATACAATACAGGATAACTCTATTGGCATTTTTCCTTTATTAAACCCATCTGGACATGAACGCCAGTTTAATTATCCCAAATAACAAGTCCTTAGATATGATTTGCATATCTTATAATGTACTTCAGAGATCACACGACCATATCAAATGAGCAATGTTAGTGAGAGAAGCCTGGTGAATTTCACTAAAACACCTTGCAACCCACCATAAATGCCTTTACACTGTACGACAGGGTTTACACTGAGTGCTTCTTAAAGCTTGGCGGGTGGCAATTCTGGTTTCCGCTTGAAGTCGGTCCATGGTTTGTTAAAAGTTTGGTTGGAGAGCAGGTTGCATTGTAATACTAACGCATTGCTTCTGGTATCACTTAGAGGGTACACTTTGGATCAGTTACTTTCAGAGTTGGCATTTCAGGAGTGGTTGTATACAAGTATTCCCTGCAGTGCATAAACCCCACCCAGCTAAAAGGGAGACTATATTTGGGTGTAACATAACGTTACATACGTAAGGAGATAAACATAAGGGGGAGTCTACCAATATGTAGTCTAGTGCGATGTCTGCATGAATCATTCCCCATCCTCCATCATTAACACACTATATTCTCTCAAGACCTTCTCTCAACATCTCTCATAATAAAGCACAGAGAGAGCGAGAGAGAGAGAGAGAGACACAGATTACATGGAATAGTTGCCAAGGCAACATAAAAGTATCAAGTCAAAGCTAAAATAGTTCTATGTACATGTATAAAGAACATGCAGGCTAAGTTGTTGGCACACATGCTCTGGAGGGAATGGCACTCCCATTGTGATAGTATATGGAGACAGGGACACACAGTCTGGAGTTTTAAGTGTAGCTCTGCATCAACCAGCAAGTACTGAATACGCATTTCCATGCATATATGTATTGTCACGCATGCCAATGTCTGCACATTGAACACTGATCTGCCTACAGAACAGATCCACCCACGCACCAAGTTTATGTACTGCAATAGCAGCAACTGAGACACCTCACTATGAAATAAAACAAAAAAGAATGTGCTCTACATAATTATATACTGTGTATTACATTGAATGAAGCCCTTAAAGCGCAGGTTCATTCAGAAAAATGTACTCTATCCATCTCATGCTTCCATTTCAAATAGCGGTTATCTGCAAGCCTATGATGTCAAACGATCTCACTCAAAAGTCTCCAATACCGCTTTCAATGTAACAACCTTAGTAAAACCCATGTTTGCTATTGGCGCAAAAGCCATTTGGAAGAACCAATTTTGCTCTTGCCAGGTAAAACAAGCCAGCTCATGATCGGGATTTAAATCCAGCATCACTGCTCAGATTTGGTACGAAGGTGTAAATGCTTGTTGCTGTTTAGAGGAGTGGATAAAGGAGCACCACAAAATATTGTGAGATTTATTACAAAAAGAGAGGAGAAAATTGGTGTGCTTGTGTACGTTTGGGCTTTATCTAGTATGTAAATGCATTGTCCATCACATTATACTTTCCGTAACCGACTCATAAGAATGTAGCTAAGGAAGTCAAGGAATGCCTGTATACACAGCATCTTGCTTTTCACATAATTCTATGTAAACTAATTTGTGTGTGAAAATCCCAAGAGATAATCAGTTTTCTAAAATGCTCAAACCATATAATAATTGTCCCACAGGCAAATCACTTGTAGATGACATTTCCTCCCCTAGTCAGATGTTTGGTTTGCAGAGATACAATTCCTGTTTTAGGATATGTTAATCCACATCTGAGAAACAGGCAGTTCATTTTGATGACATGACAAATCGTTACGACTGTTGGACAGTGCAACAATCAAATAAATCATGTTAAAGGTGTCACTTTTTAAACCATAGTTTTAAATGTGATTGTACTTTCGTTCTTGATGAATGAAAACATTCTTTGCATCATCAGTTAAAGACACACCTTCAAGCGGGAAGGCCTGTTGTAATGGAAATGCAACGTTCAACTGTGCTGTGCCGAGCCGAGACTGCACACGCAATGGAAAAGGGCCAATGAAGTAGAGAGCTGGTGTACATGTGTGCCAAATATCATGTACAGATTATATTATATGATATTATATGGGTTCAACCTGAATTCAAGATTCTACTATCCACTGATGAGAAGGGTTATGTGTGAGTGTGTGTGTGAAATGGCTATAACATACACAGTAGAGTCTTAACTACAGTATAACTTCAGTATAACTATGTTCAAGCAGCTTATGAATTTTAACTTAATTTCATTAACTATTTATCTAGCTGGCTAAATATCTGAATTCTCCTGGTATATTTGGATGCATGTGTTTGCTTGGATAAATAGTGTGTAATGAGGGCAATTATTCATACATTAGCTGGCATCTTAAGGCTGCATGTATAGTACTCAACACCTGATGGAAATACACTACATTAGTGACAGACATTCCTTCTTCCCCTGACTGCACAACATTTCCGGGGTAAAAAACACCCTGGCCTGGGATAACACCATGGCTAACACCATGAATAACACACGCACACGCACGCACACACGCGCACACACAGATATGACACATCCCACATTTGCTTTATTTTACATGAAACATTGTCATTTGCTCTACAGTAATTTGCCAGTAACGGCGATAACGGCAGAAAAAATAAACAAACATGGGAAAAAAGTACAACGTAATATATAATTATTATGCCATAAGAAAGCTACACCTTAATGGGTTGCACCTATATACTCTAGGTGCAACACTAGTGTCTGGCATTACCCGTGTGTGTGAAAACAAAAACAAAAACCTCCTTCCACATAGAGCTCAATGGCTTACACATTCTCTACCCCACTCCACCTTTTGGTACACTTTTTTTAAGTAAATAGCTGAGCTGAGGAGGATATTTTTGGATCTGGGGGCATTAGAACGCAATTGAGCAGTGTAGCTTTAGGGACATTATTGTGTCAAATGCAGTCAAAGTCAAATGTGATTAATAGAGTGATGTAGGGTTTAGCTTTCTTTGGTAAAGTATGCATAATAAACTGTTTAACTTAATCCAAATGTAATGTTACTTTCATAAACCATGCATAGAATTCTACTAAAGCAAAGTAGGTCAAGCTTTAACATGGTTTTTAATTCCCAACATACCATTTCAGTTTAATTGTGTACTTACGCATTCTACATAAAGTAACAGAGCATACTGTATCATTTTTTTTCTAGTCCTCTATTTATTGTGGCCTATTCTCTCTCATGGACCAAATATTTGCTTGACATAGAATAAGTTATCCATTGTTCTGCAAATAAAAAGGCTTTTGTGAACTGGTAGAATGCTGGATTAATCATTATTGTAGAGATTAATATTGTGCTTAGTTAGCTTTGGGACAATTGTTTTGTGAATACAGTAGTTTGATTTAAAGTAAAACATGAAATACATCAGCTTGTATCATGAACATGTGATACAAACTGACAATTATCAGGAAAGATAACAGCGTGAGTTCAACACTATACAAACCCGTGAACATTATGAAATCCATAGTGTGCTATTTTGTAGATCTGTACATCTGTTAGCTCCCATGGAGTTGAAACCATATACACTAATTTGTGTATCAGTGTTAGCCTCATAAACAGTTTCTCTCTCAAACCACTGTAGGATCCTGATTACATGAACTCTCCTTGGCTGGCTTGATTACTCTGTAAACGTCTGTTAAGAGACTAATCTCACCAGCCAGATTGGTCTCTAGCTATTCACCAATTCATTTCAAGGAGTCTATTTGACATCAGTCAATTTGCCAGAGTGAGGCCGACAGGCTGAAAAAAATTAAATCAAATTATTGCAATGTTTTTGTTTTCTTATTTAAAGTTTTGTCAAGTGTTTTTTAAAGGAATTGGCACACACCTTCCAATACCAATTCCTGTGCTATTAATCCACAGTTGGCCAGTATATATAATTGGTCATCCACTTACAAAAAGTGGGGAGAAAACATCCTTTCAAGGAAGCCTGGTCTAGTCATGAATAAAAAAGACAATGTTGAAAGCCACTAAAGGAGGAAAGGTTTATTGATTGCTAAATGTGCATTTCAAGCATAGTGCTCTTTTGCACGTCAGCGCAATGATGACCATGTGAGCGACTATACTGACAACAAGCTAAAATGTCGAGGCCATATAGGCGTAAAG
Organism: Forbesichthys papilliferus; assembly: GCA_025399855.1. NCBI lineage: Eukaryota > Metazoa > Chordata > Actinopteri > Percopsiformes > Amblyopsidae > Forbesichthys > Forbesichthys papilliferus. The sequence continues at coordinate 6,786 of JAODOY010002910.1, read as the reverse complement.
GTTTGGGTAAGGATGCTTTGGACGTGTCCCTACCAATTTCAAAAGGATATTGTCCCTACCGATATTTGGTTGAATCAGAACCGTTAATTTTATTTATATTTTCCGTGTTTCCCTCTTATCACTAACTGCCACAACACGAAAAAATTAACATTAATGTCATGGTATCAGCCCAAATAAAACAAAAACAAAAAAACCCCACACATGCTTCTATGGCAAAGGTTTGCCATACGCTCAGTTACAACTGAACTCAGAATAGATGCCAGAGAGAATGGACAAATCTTTTAGTATGATATATGGCTGGCCCCAAATATTCCATTATTTGGGTAATCGTTCGTTGGGTATGTATTCAATTTAAATATTGGGATTTGAATATTGGTTTTTTCACATTATGCATGCATGTTTTTCCTTGAAACCCTACTGTCTCCATATAAACCCACATTAAAATGTAGTTGCCTGCCCTACACTGTGTCATCAAAACAATTTATTGCAATTGGTTATGTTTGTAAGAAGAGAGCGAGGCTATTCATTCAACACACACTCTTATTGGCTAATACAGGAGATATATGCTATTTGACAGTTCTGACTGGTTTAATTGATGTGTCAATCAAAGTGGCCATTTTGAGCACATGGGTATGTTTACATGTGTGCTCACTGAAGCTAGGAATCAAAGTTTACTTCTGATATACTTATTAATTATAGTTGAGTGTTTTTAATGTTTTTTTTTTTAGAAAGAGTATTCGAATACTCGTTCGGAAATACCATCAAGTATTCGAAACCTGCAATATGATATTCGGGACAGCCCTAGTATTATAGAGTTATATTAGATTCACTCTAAAATGTATATTAAAATATATATTTTGTTACTATCTCGCTATCTAATTGTTAACTGCTATCAACTTGATAGTGTTCGTGTTGCCATATACAATGTATATTATGTTATGTGGTGCACCCGCTGGTATGTATGAATGGAAGCGTGTTCCTGTCATCAAATATCAAATACTGATGTCCTTAAATTTAAAGCCAGCAAACCCTAAAATCAGACCCTTTCCACATGCCGCATTCCGTCCCTTTACATAGACTACTGGGCAGTAGTCAAGACCACCTTTGTCGAGTTCAACCCAGTCTGAGAAACACACAGAGGCAGCGATGCACTGAATGTAGTACTAATGTACTCATATTTACTGTAATCTATGTTGTGTCAAGTGCGACTTTGTTTCCAAAGATTTATTTAGGCCTATAGCCTACATTTCTGGAGATTATTTTGAAGTCGAGAGGTCGATATCCGCCGAATGAGTAAAAACAACTTTAAACAGAGCTCAGATGAGCCGACCGTGGAACGAACACGGCAATAATGTTATAATTTAATTTGGCTAATATTTATGTACTGTAGATTAAAATGTAATATTATTTAACTGCGCCCACTTTTTTCCATGAAGTATTCTTACCCTTTCTGTTCATCATGTACTGTAACACGGTGTAGGCAGGCAATGTTTTTCAACTCCCTTCTCTGTAACAGAAATACTCTTACACTTTTAATAACAGAGGAGAGTAACTATATATGCAGGAAAACCCCTGAAATTTACTAAACTCAATGGCTGGACTCGGTCGAGTCCAATTAGAATATTTGGAGAGTCTAACCTCAAGTGAACTTGAGGTTCTGCTACAGTAGAACATACTGTAATCCAAACACACCTTTTAACTAACTGATGTGAAAAAAAGTTGTATTTGCCAGTAAGTGCTTGTTGGATGCCTAGTCATCGATATTGAAATGTTTTTGCCTGTTTTTATTTCAAACGTAGAACGAAATATACGAAAACAAGACACACTTTACTTATGTCTTGCCCCCCGCAGCCGCTGTGGTTTCTGCCAGTTATGGTTTCCAGGGTGACACGGAAGAGTGAAAGTGTCCCAATAAGAGATTGATGCTGCTAAATTGTTATGAAACATAGGTTGAAACCAACTCTTGCTTGAGGCTAATACAGATTATACAGATTATATCAGTTAAATCATAAAGTATTATGTATCTGAAAAAAGTGTGTCACATTGCTAAACACAAATAAAATATGGATTAACAAATGGATATTTGAGGACATGGAACATGGTGTTTCATAGGAAAACCAAATACAGACAGATTTTCTTTATCCCAACTCTTGTTGGACCTCCTCCTATGCTTTTAAACAAGTGACAGATTTGACTAAACCGTCACATGAAGGTGAAAAACATTTAAATTTGTAATTATTTAGCTATTTACTAAAAACTGTTGATTCTTTTTTTTTTTTTTTTGTCACAATGATTGAGGAAATGGGATATAGAATTTGTTTTGCAAATGTACCCCTGCTGGCTCTTTAAGAGCTTACAATGGGAGTCCATGAAACATTGATGATAGCTATCCATACCACATTTTACGCAACAGCTATTGTGGCACAAATAAGCAATTTCCTCTGTAGCCTAGATTTGGCCCTGTCAGCACCTGATGCAGCCTGTGAATCGGCTATTCCTGCAACTGAAGCCGCACACTCGGGGGGGAGGGAATTAAACCAGTGGGGGAGAGAGAAATTGAAGGGGGGAAAGCCTCCGTGCTCGCTGGGAGACCAACGTGATGCTCCAAACGTGTGGCTGCGCTGCAGTATGCTAGTGTCAGCACCTGAGATGGTTGCATAACATGGTATAAAGGAGCTATTCCTCCTCCACACTGGTGCAAATACCAAAGGGAAAAGGAGAGTAACAGGCTACCATCCTGTAGCTTGTGAATTTCCCAAATAAATCATGGTAACACAAGGTAACATACCCTTTTTAAAACAGTTACTTACTGGGTTCCAGTCCTTAACCTCCGCTTCAAATGTTGTCATGAAATAGACAGCAATTCACTACTGATGAGGCTCATCTAAAGGTACGTTTAGAACCAAACAGAATTTAACAGAGTTGTTAAATATGCACCCATTTCAGCATTTCAGGATAAAATGTGTTTGTGTGCATTTATTTACTGAAAGTAACTGAAGTAGGATACTCCCCTATTCTAAAGTCATAGACACATTGGAAAAGACTAGCAGAGATGTAGTACAGGGAGACCATGGAATGTCAATTAAATGTGGACTTGTAGCAAAATAATAATTGGCGATGCAAAGCAAGCGGGTACCAGGATAAACTAATCTCAACCGTGAGGCACCTACCAATGGGAGCTAAGGATACAGGTGGCACCAATACTTTCGAATGGGAAATACAGTATACAAGAGAGATAAGCAACAAGAGCCTGGAAAGAGACTGATGAGGAGCAAATTGCCTTATGTGTTCAGCACAGTATGTGTTGGTTGTCAATGTGTGAAATAGGCTATGTTGAAAAAAAATAATCCTTTCCTACAGTACATTCCTTCCATCACTAATATCTAACATACTTTGCTGTGGGTCAACCTAAATTTGACTATAGTTTGAACTATGAAAGCGCTATACTGTAGCTGAAGCATGTCAAACCCTGTCAAACCCTGTCAAAATTGACCAACCCAAACAATTCAATTCAGAAACATCTGCTTTTGAACAAATCCAAATGTCTCCGGCGGTCCCGCAGACAACCAGTCTTTTATAGTAACAGGCTTGCGGAGCTTCTCAAGAAGACAGCGGATGTTATGTAAGTGGGAAGCAGAGCGACAGCTCCTGTAACGGAGACCAAATTGAATACGATGGTAGCTTTGCTGCAGAAAGCTGCGTTTCACCTTTTGATTTCCACCCACATACTCCCACTGGTTTATCCTTGGCAGGCAGATGCTATCGCTGGTGCCGTGATGATGCCACACATCCTCAATTTTATTTCTCCGTCCTTCATTGAAGGAAAAACCCAGTAGGAATCATTGTGTGTTTCTTCATGGATTTCTTTAAGGTCATGATCTATAGTTAATGTACTGAATGGAATTCAAAAAGGACTACCGTGGCTAATTTGCATACTGTATCTGTAGGCACTGTATAATAAGCAAGTGTCCTTTCCTCTCATCTTTTTCCACTCTTCCAAGATGCTTATCAAGTGAAGTTTTGCTAAGAGTCAGTTTGGTAGCGCGCTCTGCGCTTTGTGTCTTGCTCTTCACAATGCATTTTCCATTTTCTAATTTTTCCATCTTTAATTCAAGTTTGTACCTGCAACTAAACAGCTATTTCAGCACCGGCGTCTCTCTTTTCTCATTGCAATACAGTGAATCCTCAAAGTTAGTGGCCATAGCCTTGCACCAACTAAAGAACTGATGGACCTCTCAAAGTATTACAACTCCATAAATTGAGGGTGTGTTCTTTACTACTCCAAATACAGGATAAACAACTTTGCCTGGTGTGTCCCCCCAGTGGCCCCACACTGTTCTATGACCTACTGGAAGAGTGTATTTGAATGTTTCTCTAGCCTGTGGGAAGAACTGGGAATCTAATACACTAGTTGTCTTGGGTGTCATTAGTGTAGCACATGGCAAGCAAATATCGCCATTTTACCATTTTACCAGAGGTTGGCCAGCATCATGATGTTGTCCAAAAAATGACTTGGGCCATTATTTTAAAAAGGTGAAAAATATGAATATCAGGCCATCTCACTTGGTATGGTGGTAGCAAGAACACATATTCTACTTATGTAGAAGTTAAACTATGCGCCCAAATATGACATGCGGATAAGAGAGTTAATTAATATGTTTTACTTAGAAATTTTAAGGTTCTCTAATAAGAACAAGACTCAAGTACTATATGTCAAGTATAGTGGACTATGTGGTGGAATTGTATACCCCTTATCCTCTGCATACTGTACGTTTTATAGATCTGTTGTACTGTTAGATTGTTTTACATAAAAAATCTAACTACTTCTAAATAAAAGTGTTCCTGTTGCAAAGGCCTGTTCTGCTGCATCATAATCTGCTGTTTCAACATGCCAAATTATCCATGGGTGTATAGTATACCCACAGACAACATTAGTGTGGATGGACTTGGTCCCTATCATCTAAAGGTGAAGGTGCTTTTATTGTCACATACATGTATCAAAATGTACCCTCTGCATATAACCCATCCCTCAAGGGAGGAGTATGCAGCCACTGTGCAGCGCCCCGGGACCAACTCCTGATCCTTGGCAGTGTCACTGGTTGAACGGCACTGGGTAAGGGTAAACCTGACATGTTTTTAGATAGTGGGGGAAACTGGAGCACCCGGAAGAAACCTACACAGACATGGGGAGAACATGCAAAGTCCACACAGAAAGTTTGGGACGAATGGGGTTCGAACTCAGGACCTTCGTGCTGTGAGGCCACAGTGCTATCCACTGGGCAATCATATTGATCATATCACCTACAGTGTCATGTCATAGTATGTCATAACTACTGTAATGTTGCTGCTCAACTTTGGGGGATTTAGCAATAATTTCTTCTATTTCTCTTGAACTTAAGCAAATATATCTCCATGGAAACTTCTCATGCAGATGTAGTAAACATAGAAGTCCCCTTTTACCTCTACAACGCCTCCATAACACACAAGTAACTTTCCAATAAACTGGTTGAGAAATCACTGTTAGTAGGTAAAATTCTTTATTGAAGATCTTCCTCACTAATATCTAGAAACTAATAATAGGAATTCACCATATTCAAAAGTGGGAAAGATAGATTAGGTATGTCCAGTCATGGTCAATGATCACTCTGAAATAGTATTATACCATGTTGATAAAAAATATTATATTAGCATATAAAAATGTTGTTCTACAATGTGTATTCAGTTGTTATGCCAACACCTTGCATTTTCCGTGCATTTCATTCTCTTTAGAAACGCTTGAAATGCCATGAAAGCACTTTAAGATTGGCGATGCATATCTAAGTGATTTTTCGTATTCCTTGGCTGACGACAGGTTCTGTCATGATTCCGGGAAATGAAATTCCACGTATGGGAATTCAGGGGTGTACCAGTCTCTTAATTAGGCAGTTTTGTTATGCTCTATTCCATCTGTCCTATGCCTGCTGCAGCATATTGGGAGAGAGAGATAGAGAGAGAGAGAGAGAGAGAGAGAGAGAGAGAGAGAGAGAGAGCGAGCAAGCAAGAGAGAGAGAGATAAAGGGAGAGCGGAAGATATTCTGCTGCAGAGTACCTGTGTACTGGATTATCAAAATAACCCGTTGGAAGAAGCGAATCTTACTGAGGCTTAGCTGAATGCAGAGCAGATGAAATACAGAAGACAAACCTTGCTCCTGAGGCTGCACTGAGGACCAGAAGACACGGCTGGCTGCTCGAGCAGGCGTAAGGGAGACAGCCAGAGAGAAGAGTCCACCCAACAGGCTATAAAAAGAAGCCGATACTTGGCAGCGGACCTTACCAGCAGGGCCGACCCATCCAGGAACGTTCATCAAGTCACACAATGAGAAAAGAAAAATACACTTTTTTACTTGTGTCTTTAATTACCCTGCTGGTTAAGGAAACCTCGCTACCCCTCCACCTCCACAGCTCATAGGCCCGATCAAAATAGAGTGAGTGATTGAAAGCTAATACACTTTTTGTCAAATGTAGCTGAAAAACAAATATGCATGTCCAATTTGGAGGGTAGCGCTTCTGAGGGAGTACCCTACTGTATGACGTTTAAAGGAAATGTGTTTGATTTTACATATGTATTTATAAATAAATAAAAATGTTGATTAGTTAAAATTACAATGTTTCTGGAGAACTTATTTGATATATTAGATAAATGCATAAAAAACTGTTGTCAGATTTATAATGACCAGGGCGAAAACTAACTACTACTCTACACTCATTGGTAACCAACAACATCAACCTAAACAGCTTTTTTCCACT